>WYDF02269862.1:0-18181 GCA_009867245.2 Adranes taylori | reverse complement strand
AATGGATATATTTATATATACTTATAAGTATGTAGTAAAACCGAGGAAAATAGCAAAAAGAAAATTTGAAAAATTTAGTGAATTTTATCCTGTTTAAAATTATGCAAACGGCACATTTTTAATTTTGTCGAGTGAGCTGTCATTTTCTTGTAAAAGTCCTTTATAGGACCCCATGGATTTTCTTGTTAGTTGACGGACTGCACGCTTTTAATTATATATAAGATAAGATAAAATAACAATTTCCTAGTTTTACTGACTCTTGCAAAAAATATAACAAAAACGATTTTGTCATAAGACTACAGACATAAGACTATTAAAATTGCAATTGCCAGACTCCTATGCCATTGGCAGAATTCTAGGGCCGCTAGAATTCAGTGAAGTTGAACCGCTCTTGTCTCGTCTACTAATTGTTGTAATATCAACTCATTTCCGCCCAGTGGCGGGGCCAGTAATAAGCACAAGTGGGCACGAGTCCAGGTGTAGTTATGTGCCCTTGGTAAAAATAATTCTTATATAAAATTTGCAAGAAGAGTAGGTATTCTCCTTGATTTAGTAAAGTGTAATTTAAGTTGGTAAGTAAACAAATTCTTATACTATTTTAAATATTGAATATACATTATAATTACTTTCTTACTAAATTGAAATTTTATTCTGGTTGAAGCAAACAGTATAAATTTTAATTTTCTAGAGTACGTATATGCAACAGGAATTATAATTGTAAGTTAATTTTGTATTTGTAACATTATGGTTTTAAAAAAGTTGATAGAAAAAATGTTAAATGTATTGTTATAAAAACTGTAACAATCGCTATTATCTGAAAGAAAATCAGTTTATTTCGATTTCCATTACATTCAGTTGAATAAATATTCAATAATGTGAAAACGTACAGACATATACAAATTTTGTACTCGTTTTTAGCCATTATTCTTATACAGTTCCAAGAAATAGTTACAGGCTTCAGGCATTAGCAATTTAAGTTCAATAACTTGCCAAGAATTAAATTCAAGGCATCGAATATGCAGCAAACATTTTGAAGCTAAAATGTTTATGAACTCAGATTGCAGTCGTTTATTGCCAACCGCAACACCAATCGCACATCAGGATGATATAAAAAAAATGTTATTAGGAAAAACACTACAACTACATCGAAAGAGAACTTTTTCAATTCATACTAAGGCGAAAAGTTTCAAATGATTGAGTATGAGCTTCAAATGAAAAAGAACAGACGGGAACAGGAGTAACTCAAATAGAATCATACCATAAAGATGATTTACTTAGAAACCGCGAAGTGTTGTCAAGCCACATACAAGTTATTTTTCTGTGCGCTCAGCAATAAATAGCACTAAGCACTGTTACGAGACATAGATTAAATCCATTGTAACAAAGTTACTTATAAAATAAAAGAAAAATAAAAAATAATTCCGAACAGTATATAAAGAATAAGATTCCGCGTATAGAAATGTCTATCTGTATGTATTATATAAATAAATACTGATAGCATACTCTTTTCCTATCCTATTTTTAAAATAAAGATGTCATAACAACTTGTTAAGATCAATAAATTAATTGGGGAAATAATTAGTGTAATAAACAAATAAGAACGCGTTATTAAATATATTTTTCCGTTGTATTTAAATTAAAAGATTATTTTAAACGTATTTGTAATAATTACTTATCAATTATTTAGATTTATAAATATAAACAAATATTATAATGAATAGTATCCGCGGTGCGCTATGAAATAAAATGATTTACGTAGGGATTTTTTGAGGTACATAGTGTATACCACTAGCGAAACTAGTGGCATTCGTTTGGCATACAGTAGCGTTAGTTCTTAATGCAACGCTACGCGTCTATAGTACCAACCTTGTCTCACTGTTTAAACTATTGGTAGTCACTCGGCATACACTAGCCTTACACGGTTCTGTTAACACTTTAATGCTGTTTCACTTATTAGTATTAAGCTCAGTTCCAAGTACCCGCAAGATCTTGGACAGTTGCTTAACTTTCCACTGAGTATACTTGAGCCCTTAGAAAGCTTCTGGGGACCTGAATAACAGCATCAGTTCGAAGTCCGGTCCCATTGTAAACGGGCTTGGCTCCCGAGAAGATTCCTGAAGACCGAATTATTCTAATATATATTTGCACCATTATTGTGACAAACGCTAAACCTTAGCAGCGTCGTGAATGGGAGTTCCGTTAGCATATGTATCTATAAGAGACAGTACGTCATACCAGTTACGTAAACCGTCACTCTAAATAAATTGAGTCAATTAAGTAGACCAATTTCGAGAACCCTAGACTGAATAGAAATTATAATAAACTTGCATGTATTATTTGTAAATATTGAAAACCTATGAAAGAATTAATGTCCCGCGGAACGCTTACTGTATATTACATGCGACAGAGAGAGAGAGAGATAAACTGTCGCTTGCTTGACTGTTATTAGTTTGTTATGTATTAACATATGTATGACGAATTATGCACTGTGTGTGTGGTTGTGGAAGAATTGGTAAGTTAGCTCGCGCCATTCACTGGTACGCTAAAATATACCGCAACACAGCTTCTCGCTCCTACCGCTAACTGATGCGTTCCATTGTAACGCATCGTTACGTAGGGTAGGGATTATACGAAATTTACATAGGATTACGTAGAAACCGTGTCACTTAGAAAATGACGTGTGAATGACCACACACAAACCCGCATGCATTATAACATTGTACGTTATTATACAGTTAAGTCTCTTAAAATTACTAACTAAATTAATTAAACAGCTGCGATTTGGTAACCCGGTTAGATCATGTTCATGTATTTTCATAGCTAAAACTTATTATTTTAAATATAAATACATAACAATTTTATATAATGTATCCATTGGTATTTTCAAAGAGAATAGAATATGTAAATAAGTATTTAATTTCTTATCGCTGGCTATTATTAAAAGATAAATAAACATGAGTTGAAATAGTAAAACGTATGATCTACACAGCCAATACTGCTTTATTTGTGAACGGATAATTCCGCGTGGCTTAGAGACAGAATGTAAGCACCGAATTATTTGTATAGCGATGTGCAGCGTGTTAAAGTTAGCCCTAAATATTGATACTCTATTATATGTTTGGCAACACTGTATATGTAGTGCAATAATCAATAAACGTAAGTCTGTTTTCACAGTTCTTCTGACGAGCAAGTGTTTTACTTTAACCTAAATACTATTCTTGATTCCACATTATCATCAACCTTTAACACAGCGTAATAGGCATATTTGTATAGGAATGTATAGATGTGCGTGGGTGTCAGGTTTATATGGCGTGTTATGTGAATAAGCGGTATAGAAGCGTACACACGTGATATACTTCTATGGCTTGCTGCTATCTGCATATGGTACGCTGATATGACTATTTAAACTTCTTTAACTATACGGATTTGTATGAGACCGTACAACGTCATAACATAGTATGTGTAGGCATCTATACGACCCGTGCCGAAAAGTAAAATCTAAGCGTGCATCCCCGTCTATAAAAGTGAGATTTTTAAGCATATAAAATTAGTTCCTATTTTATAGAGCTCCAAGCGACAATCAACAGTCGTGTCACAAGCAGCAAGCTGCAGAGCCAATAGCAAGTACACCAATAGCTGAGCCGGTCACGAGCATTGAAAACACGTTTGGTAAGCGTTCTAACCTACCATCTGATCTATTATTAATTGCATGTGCTTTCTGCTAACGTATAGTTACGTCGACGTATTACGAGACGTTATATGATGATTCCTACTCGCATCCTCCTAAGTGTATGTGTATAATATTGGGTTGTGTTGTTCTTGAGCACCTGACCATAGTAACATCAACGTATGTTATTTGTCTAACAGTGGATGTTCCACTGGAGTGTTTAATTCTAGCTTGGGCTAATCTTAGTCACTGGAATACAACAACGTCAACGTGCTACGGGGCGTTCCGCTGAAATTCTCTCCTACACAATGCGCTTGAGTGTGTAATACTGGCTAATGCTGGTCTTAAACACCTGACCATTGTAACACCAACAAATTGCAGGGTGATACTTGTCTTACAGTGGATGTTCCACTGGGTTGTTTAATTCTTGCTTATGCTGGTTTTAGTCGTTCGACTACAGCACCATCGATGTATTACGCGGTGTTGCGCTTCGGCAAAAATTCCTCACATCCCTACACCAGAGTATATAATTTTGCCTTACCGTGGGGTTGGACACCCTACAGTCACGTCAACGTGTTACGAGACATTATGATTCCGCATTGCTGCTATTTTATCACCGCACTTTCGTATCGCTGTATATGCACCGCTATTAACTATAATAATACCGTTGTGTTATTTCATGTGTGCCGTTTTATTGATATTATTTTGTTTATTATAATTTCGCTATTGCTTATTTAACCGACATTTATCCATCATCGATTTAATTTAACATTTATTCTTTTGTTTATTACTGATACTTAATTGAATATGTGTATTTCTTTCTTTGTTTATATTGTGTAAAAGACCAATAAACGGTTTTGTTAAACCATTAATGCTGTTTCACTCATTAGTGAATAACTTTATTTTAGCTGCCCAGCAAGAACGGGAATCCCTGGTGTACTCACCAGAACAACACCTGCCTGTTTCCTCAGTAAAACACTGAGGGCCGGACGGCAATAACATCAGTTCCAGCGTGCGGTCTGACGTTAAACAGACCTGACGCCCGAGCAGGATGTTTCCGGAGGGTAGTAAATTCTGAAATTACTAAGATATTAAGTTCCGCCATCTGCGACAGTCGCTAAGGCTCCCCATTATCAGGGTCGCGAGCGAGAGTCTGTCACGTCACAACAGAGTAAATGTTGAGCGAAGGCTGCTGTCTATAAATAGCGAGAATTTGCAAAGAAATATTTGGTTACAATTTTGGTTACAACTCGAAGGCAAGCCGTAGCAGCAGCCAGCATGAGCAGAACGACCGGCCATGACAATGGACCGGGATACAGTCGCCGAGATAATAACATATTTGTTGAGCGATTTTATATACCATACACTGCTCCCGTTTGATAAATTGCATGTATATTGAATAGCTTTGTTTCTTTCCCTACCACATCACCAACCTACTTCCAATTCACCTGAAAGTAACGTCGACGAATTACGAGGCGTTACATAGTCAATCCGCAACATACACTAGAGTGTATAATACCGGCTTACGCTAGTCTTAACCACCCGACTATAGTAACATCGACGTAATACCAGGTGATTACGTTTTTAGTCATCGACAGCAGCAACATCGTCGTATTACGTGGTGTTACGCGTCTGGCAAGAATTCCTTACATCTCTACACTAAAGTGGATAGATTTGGCTTACATTGGCGTTCGACACCAAACTACAGTAACGTCGATGTATTACGAGGCGTTGCGTGGGTGTATGATTCCGGTTTAGGCTAGTATTAACCCCTCGGCAACAGCAACATCGACGTATTACGGGGTGTTGCACAGCTTTAGTGAATTCTAGTGTTCATAACGTACCCATCGACTGTACCAGGATACTTAGATTTGTCCCCAGCCTTTCTGAGTGTATTATTGACTGTTTGTACATGATTTCCGTATTGATACTGTTTTATTATTATTTTAACACCGCACTTTTGAATTGCTTTATATGCACCGCTTCAGATTATTATTATACATTTGTACTGTTTTAAATAAACCGCTTAGCTATACTGTTTTGCTTATTTAACCGCCATTAATGCGCCATCAATGTAATTTTACATTTGACCATTGACATTTATTTGTGCATTAATATTTCTTTCTCAGTTTATATTGTCTGAAGAACAATAGATGTATTTTGTTAAATCGTTAATACTGTTTCACTCATTAGCATTAAGTTCATTTCAGCTACCCACAAGAACGAGGACCACTGAATTACTCGCAAGACTCGAAGCTACTCAGTGACTCAGTAAGCCACTGAGGACCGGAAGAACAACACGACCAGTTCCAGAGTGCGGTCTCACGTTAAACTGACCTGGACCCCGAGAATATATATTTCCGAAGACAGTTTTATTCTGTAATTACTAAGATATTTGTTTGCGCCATTTGTGACAGTCGGCAAGGTTCCACACTAGCAGCGTCGCGAGTGGGACCCTACTACACAGACGAATCTGTCACAGACGATACATCAGATCAGGGAAACTTCATCGAAATTCTTGAGTTTTTGAAACGCAAGAGTCCTGATTAAGCGAGAAAGGCTGAATCAAGGCCTGGCAATAGAAAATATATAGATCATTGCATTTAAAACGAAATAATTGAAATCAGTGGAAAATTGACCAAAGATATGATCGTAAAAGAAATTCAAGACGAAGCCAACTGTTTCGCCATAATAGCAGGCGTTCGATATCTGCTTCGCGGTGAGATATTTCGGATTAATCATTTACATGTGTTTGATGCACTATCAATCACATGTAGCTAGCTAGCAAAATGAAGCTATTAGCAAGAAGCTATTAGCTACTAGCAAAGAAGCTATTAGCAAAATGATAACATAAAGTTGGCTAGATCTAACTAACTATGTTTCTCAAACTTATGATGGTGCAAGTGTCATGAATAAGGATATTTCCGGTGTCATCAAACGAATCGAATCTCAAGTTGGAGGAACAACTGCTTATATTTATTGTTACGCTCATCGCTTGAATTTGGTTCCAGTTGACTGCTTCAATGACATAAACCTTTTACCTGTTACTCATTATTGTGTATATGTTGGTACATGATTTATAACCCGCTGTGAATGGTAGATTTCGAATGTTCCTGTCCTACCCGTGATCCATACCGTAAATTAAGAGATAGCCGTCATCCCATGATAGTATATTTAACTTCACCCTTATTATCTGCTTGATTATGATTGATTGTTTGCGTCCCGTAGTTACATGCAGTTTCACTTATTAGTGAATAAGTTTATTACAGCCTCCCCGCAAGAACCAGAACACCTGGTTTACTTACCAACTGACTTTACCTAAGCCCTCAATAAGCCACTGAGGACCGAAGGAATATCACCATCAGTTCCAAAGTGCGGTCTCACTTTAAGCGAGCGACCCGTTTCCGAAGAACGTTTGATTCTGTAATTATTATTGAAATCTCTGTTTGCGCCATTACAGTGACACACCACCAATAGGGTGCGGGTGTGTTATAGGGGTCTATAACCAAAAATAATATATTGGGCCTGTACAGCAATTGTAAGACCGATTATAGTGTATGGAGCTCTAGTACGGTGGCCTAATGTAGAAAAGAAGAAGGCACAGAGCATACTACAAAAAACTACATGTCTTAGCATAACAGAATAAAACCTGGCAATCTTACAGGATATTTGAAATTCCTCAAAGAGGCGGCATCACTCACCAACGGCAGGTGGGATGACATGCCACTAAAGTTCAACTTTGAACAGCCTTTTCTAGTTATCCAGGGATGCCTGGGGAAATTGTGCTTGATATGGCAAAAGTGCGTTGAAATGGTATACAGGTGGTTCTAAATTAGATAGTGGTGGAACAGGGGCTGGAGTGTATGGTCCTAAATGTAGTAAAGTGATTTCATTGGGTATACACACCTCTATCCTATAGGCTGAAATAGTTGCCATTGATAACTGTGCTCTAGAAATCATGCAAAAAGACATGAAAGGGGCTAATATCAATATACACACTGATAGTCAAGTACCGCTGAATGCATTACAGGCTAACACCTGAGAGTCTAAACTACTGTGGGACTGCCTGGCGCAGCTAATAGAATTAGCAAAAATAACCATTTAAGGTTGTGGTGGATACCAGCACATTCAGACCATAATAATAATAACTCCAACGCCCAACGCCGGGACCGAGCGCCTGGGGTGGACAGAGAGGTTGCGTCAGGACTTAATGCGCGCCTATGAATTGAGCGAACCTGCTAAGAGAGGCTACATGATCAGGATGCATACTATATGGCTGGATATGTATCCTGAACACTCAAATATGTCCAAACAACATCTTCGGGACTAAGTAGCCTATCTTAAAAACAGCACTATCAGCTGATGCGCGAAGATAATGATGAAAATGTAAATGACCCAAACAAGATCTGCGCAGAACCTGCCACTGCAAATAATGATGCACCCGGGTCCATTGAGGATTTAAAGGCAAGACAACACCACCATTTTTCTAAATTCTTGCCAAAATCAAAAGATGTTAGCATTGTTAACCGTGTATTAGAAGAGAGAATCCATCCTGCTTCCGACTTATTAAGCATAAATTAAAATGTGTACGAGGTCACTTTAGAATTAGTTCCGGGCGGGAAGCGTCAAAATGGCCCAAATTTGCGGAAATTGCTTACTAAGAGGAAGAAGCTGGAGGGACAAAGTAAAGCAAATCGACAGGAAATTTCAAGACTGCAAAGTGTGGTGGATTATCAAACTAGGAGAAAATACACTCCAAAAATTCGAAAGATCATAAAAAAATCCGATCTGCATACCACACACTCAATAAAGTTATTTTAGTAACTATTAAACAAAAGCACATTGACCAACTTCGTGTGCAATTGAAACTCAAAAGTAAACTCTGTCGAAAAATTAAATTCATTAGTGACAAGTTTACCTTCCGTCACAATCCCTCTAAGCTATTTCAGAAACAACAGATGGGAAATCCGGGAAGCACACCCTCAGCCCAAGAGGTTGACGCTTTATGGAGAGACCTATATGAACACACGGTACCATGTCATGTACCGGCGATGACGTTCTTTAATTCCTTTTGTGAACGTCACGCCCAAAATGAGGATACTTCTCCGCCTATAACAGTTGATGAGATACAGAGAGCTTTGAAAGGCGAAAAAGAATTTCGCCGCGCCTGGACCAGACATTATCACGAATGTTTGGTAGAAAAGTTTACTTCCAAGCACATACATCTGGCCAGAGAATTCACATCGTATCTCAACGGAGAAAAGCCTATTCCACCGTGGTTTACAGAAGGACGGACAGTATTGCTGTACAAAAAAGGACCACCATCTGATCCAAAATATTATAGGCCCATAACTTGCCTAAACACTTGCTATAAGATATTTACTACCATCTTAAATGAAAGAATATTAAATGCCATACAAGCCGATAGGGGGTGTATCTACGAACAACGTGGATCTAAGATAGGCTTGGCTGGTTGCAAAGAAAATTTTCTAATTGATCGTTGTATCATTCAAGACGCGATACAATTAAGCGCAACCTGTCCATGGCTTGGATCGATTACAAGAAGGCATTTGACACCACTCCACATAATTTGGTTGTCAAACTATTGGAGAGCCTAAAAGTCCACAAGAGAATAGTGAATTGCACGCAAACACTCATGTCGCAATGGTCAAGTCGCTTTGTCATTAAAGCTGACAAGAAAAGCGATGTAACGAACCCAGTCTGTTACCAAAGGGGCATTTTCCAAGACGACTCCCTAAACCCTTTGTTTTGCATTGCACTACTCCCCCTATCCGTAGTTTTACGTCGCTTGAAAGGGTACCCATGTGGAAAACCTGGTAGTCGGATACACAGCGTAAGTCATCTGTTTTATATGGATGACTTAAAACTTTACTTTCCCGCCAAAAAGGAGTTAGCCAACTTCTTAAACATAGTCACCTGATACACTAAGGATATTGGTATGGCATTTGGATCAGATAAATTCGCAGTGGTCCATCTCAGAAAAGGAAGACAGAATGTAGAAAGGGCAGATATTCAGCTTGCTGACGGGTCAACCTTCTCACCGTAAGGTTGTGAGAAGGTTGAGAAGAACCTTCTCACACCTTAAGGTTGAAAGGTGTTGGTATGTGTGAAAGTCATATATATGATGCAGTCAACATCAAAGAAACTCTCAGCAGCAAAGTACAAAAACACCATTAATAAAATTTGGCGCTCCGAATTAAACGGAGCCAAGAAAGTTGTCGCCACGAATATGCTTGCTGTTCCGATCCTATTATATACTTTTGGTATTATAAAAAGGCGGCAAGACGAGCTGAAAATCCATGACCGATCTACAAGGAAAATGATGAATATTAATCGGAGCATCCATCCTAGGTCTTCCGTGCCTCGTGTTTACCTTCCGCGAAATGAAGTGTGGCCGAGGTCTTCTGAGTATTGAGTCAATGCGTGGCCGTATGGTAATAGGAATAGCTATCACCACATTTAACATTCAGCTTCCTAAGATCTGCTGGCCTGCGATCTGAAACCGAGGGATTTATTTTTGCATGCCAAGATGGTATCATAAACACGCTTGTCTACCGTAAGAATATAATGGCCGTAGAGGTGGCAGATACAAACTGCCGAGCATGCAAGTTTCAACCAGAAACGCTACTTCATATTCTTTCCACATGTGCGGTGTATGCTAGAACAAAATACATCCAGCGCCATAATGCCTCCTTAAAAGTACTATATTTTCATTTTTATCTGCGTCATTCTGACGGTATATGTCAAGACCCAGTTGTACCCTACGTCGTTAAAGATATTGAGACCGTAGTTGAAAATGACGCCGTTAAAATCTTTTGGAACCACGGTTTTCCTACAACCCATCAAATAGCTGCAAACAAACCTGATATTGTGTTATTAGATTCCACTAAGCGGGAGATGTTCCTTATAGTATTTTCTAGCCCCGCTGATAAAAATATTGAAATTAAGTAACGAGCAAAAGTGACTAAATATCAGGATTTGCTATGGGAGCTAAGGATCCAATATCCACACCATTCCAAATTGGTAGTCCTCATCATTGGAGTCAGGGGAGGCGCCAGGGGTCTCACTAATAAACTATATTAAGATCATACCGACTTGTGAGGCCAAAGCTGAAGAATTAGCAAGTCAGATGCAAAAGGCCGTAATCCTGGACACTTTGAGTTTACTTCGGTCACATGACCAGACAATGACGTAAGAACTTACTCTATTATTTAGACTCTAAATAATAGAGTAACAATCTTAAATGTATGACGTAAAAGTATGACGTTGTCTTTTTAAAGGTGCTGAAGTTGAGATTCTTTGGAGCTGAACGCTACAATGCGAAAAAAACATTGTCAATTGAGCTGATTCAGCCTAACATTGTGATTTGAGATTTTATAAAAATGAAATTATTAATTTTATTTACTAATGCTAACTTATTAGTATAATTTTTTTCCCACCGACGTGTTTTGACCACTGCTATGGGCCCAAGTCTGAGATGAACTCTGAGTTTGACATAGTTGACATAGTCCAGGCCCATAGCATTGGCTGAAATGCGCCGGGGAGAAAAAATAATAAGAGTAATCAAAATAGTATCAGTAAATAAAATATGCGTGAAAACTCTTACAAATAGGATAATTTAATAATATAAATCTCGAATCTTTTTGTGCCCACGTTTAAAATCATCCTCGCACCGCCACTGTTTCCACCCAGGAAAAACTGAAACAGTTCAGGGTGCGCCTATGAACAAACTAGAGCCTTTTTTCATTGTTTCACAATCTGAAAAGAAGATATAATTAGAACAATATAAATGTGGAAAATAAAATTTAATTTTATAGTAAATAAGATAGTTCAGTCAAGTATTTAGTATTTGCTCTAGTTATATACATAAATATTTTTCTATATAAAATAAACAGAAAAATATTAGAAATAATATAATTATTGAAATAAATATAAGCATTTGTGTCATATATTGAACCTCCCAATTGTCGGTGTCACGTCTTCAAACCACTAAACTAAGCGGGGTGATGACTTGAACGACCAAACAATTTCTTCTTATTCTAGAAATTATTTTGTTTTTTGATATCACCTCTTAGTTTAGTGGTCAGAGATAATAGTAATTTCAATCATTATATTAATGACAACGTGTGACCTATTATACACACTTGAAATATATCATTTATTAGAAATATAATATCATTGATATATAAAGGTACAAAACGACAATATCTAAATATTTAAAATTAATTGTATAAATACAAATTAAAAAATATATATCATATATATAATACACATACACAGAAATTTTAATCTAAATTTCAAAATCACATTATTTATGTTTTCTCGAATTATTCACATTACTTTCGGCCAATGTTCTAACGATCGTATCAATCGTATGATTTTTCTCCTCGAGTTCGCGTTGTGTTTCCGAAACTTTCTCTTTCGCACATTTTAGATTAGTTTCAAGCTGTTTGATTTTCTCCTCAAGAGCAGTTTTTTCCTTTAATAAAATAAAAAAGAATATCTTAGAATTAGTCTTAAAGTGTTATTAATATTCCAAATAAGAGGGTTGCAACAACATTTCTCTGGTTAAGTCCGGCTATAAGCAACGTATTGGAGAGGCATTTTCAGCGACTTTAGAAAGGAAACTAGTGGGAGGTGTTAATGCAACAGTAAACATAAATGAACTTAGGAGAAGTATTAAAGAGACCAAAAATATGAAGGACGTTACTGGAAATGTAATAGGACTTGTGCACAAGAAAATAAAACGGGAAAACGAAAATGTGGACGAATTATCAAGAGTATATGAATACAGACAAATGTATGCGTGATGCCGTATTATCATTAATTCGAATAATTAAATTCATCAAACAAAAGTAATATATCAATTAATTTAGTAATAACTAATTATCAAATATTACAAAGTCAATATTATCAAATTGAATATGTTTAAAGTAAAACCTAAATACTATTAAAAAAAGATCAAGACTATCCGACAAATGTGCCGAAACACGGAAATAATATTACACATATCTAAACAAATGCAGTATGGCATAGAAAAGCAATCATCAAATATTTTCACCGACACGAGCAGCAAGATACAAAGCTTTGTTCTCATGCCGCTGGCTATAAGAGATGAGACGGCCGGCTTTTGTGTATGCATGTATAAGTGATATTCCCGCATTTTTAATATTCGTAACATCTCTTTTTTGTGATTTCGGCTGATCTCCGAATGGATATTAGTTTAACGTATTTTAACAGAAGGTGTTTCGATACAATGCTTCTAAGATTTTGGTAGAGTAGAATAGATACTACCACCGCTTATACATATCACTACTTACATTTTCTTAGATAACCGTCACAAAAGCATCAACTTAGGATCAACCTTGATCCGTAGGAATTTTAATATATCAGGAAGCGATTTTTGATTGGTCGGAAATACACCTTTCTACAATTTTTGTAGTAGACGTTTCTTTCAAGCTCCGCCTTCTTGCGGCAGACGCATTCGAACGCGACCGGCTCCGGCAACACGCCAGAAGTAGCTTCTTCCCAGAAAATTCGCATAAACGGAGCCATTCAAGCAAGCTTTCCTCATATTGGGTCTGACGCTAGTTGGATCTCACGCTTGAGTGAGAAATCGCAAACCTTAAATGGCTGAATTCTACATTTGATAATCAACTTATTTTGGCATCTATAGTAAGCGCCATCATTGAGGTCACTTATTATTACTATTATTTAAATTAAATTAAATACATCTACAGTCATCAACAAAAATTCTACAATCTTCGATTTAAACATTCATATACTCCATACATAATTTTTCGCTTAATCTTTCGCTCCCCCCAGTACCATCACCATACTCTACTATTTAATTACTTTGTTTATCTCACTCATAATAATATTTCACACAACCTTTCCGTGCACTTACGTTCTTCAATGAAAACACGAGGAGGCCAGAAGCAGAGGAAGAAGTATTCTAAACGCCTGGGGTATCAATTGAGCAGAGATGAATGCAACAGACACCCGAAAGATCGATCAAACTGCACCGTCCATTGTATGTTAGTAGACATACCTGCACCTGCCACTCCACCGAATCAGCCGGAAGATCCAATGACAGCCCCTGATGCACTGTTACCTCTTACAGCTCCAGGCGATTCGCTATTACCTCCCACGCCCGGCAAAGGGTGTCTCTACAAAGTAACACCTGAACAGCATCACTGCCGCCTATTGCGGTACTACTTCGGTGACAGCGAATAGATCCTACATTCCTCCAACAAATACATTCATTTTCTAAGCCCTAAAGTGTCATCGTATATTCAACCATTTATTTCACCATCTTCGTAATATTAATGGTCCGGATCCATCTACAGTAACTGCGTTGGAACTTCGTCAGTCAATCATTTAACTCCGCCAACGTTATAAAAAAATAAGTGGAAGAAAAACCTCATCACAACCAGAAGATATTACTAAAAATCAAATTATCTTTAGCTCCATATTTTTATTTGCTACTTGATTAATGGAATGGAATAATCATAACAATTTTTGCAGTATATATAGAAGCTACATATTGCCAATAAATTAAAGCCACGAGTAGAAGCATACATGTGAAGTTATAAATATTAGAGAACAATAAACCATGCCACAGGCAGGCACCTATTTCTAGGAATCGGCTTTTATCACTCGAAAACAATTAGCTTTTGAGTGTTTCTAAGCTATATCCATGTAGAGAGACACTTAAATGAAAAACATCTCATTAATTTTCTTTAAATGTAAGTAAAATGTTTATAATAAATAATTTTATCTCATAAAATGATTTCATTATTGATTACGTAGAAAGGTGTCGGTTTTCGAAACCTCACTTTCAAGTCACCGTGACCCCAAGGTTCGGAAACGCTGGTTTAGAGGGTTAAATGCAAAAGAGCTTGATTGTTATAATAAACTTATCTCGTTTGTGTAGTTTGGTTAGCACCTCATAATGGTTCATTTCACTTTAGCTGTTGTTTCGTAAATTGCCATCTAAGTTAGAGAATTTTCAAATTAGTTTAAATAAGCCAAGTGGTGCGGTATATTGAGTCAGTGGTTTTCATTAATTGAAATCCAATGACATTGGTTTTCATTAACCAATATTTTTTTTTCATTTTATTTTCGGTTTCATTTTTAATATGAATGTTATTTTTTTAAAAACCAAAGGATTATTGTAAATTTTAAAACTTAACGATAAATAAAATTCTTGGACAACGTAATATGTTTAAAATAAATAAAATAATTTATTATGCTAATTTACAAAGTGTTTACATTCGTAAAAAAAATAATACTGCAGAAAACATGTTAAGAAAGCATAGAACAAGGATATACATAGAATAACACATAACTATAGCAACAAAAGTCATGCTTAAACAAAATCTGTATCTAAAAAAGTATTCGACAAAAGCTCATCGTAAGAATAAAATGACTTATTGATTAAAAAGTCGGAAGGAAATACGGAGATTAAAGAAGAGTTAAATAATCTGAGAGTGGGAGTACAACAAAAATTTGAAGAGGTGACTAAAAAATTAGATGAAATCCTACGAGAAAAGGAGTTCAAGCCGATAAAAGAGGAAAACAACGTGAAATTACCAAATTTAACGATTCCAAAATTTGACGGGAAATATGAAAACTACGCACGTTCCATATTTTCAAGAGAACTATTCATGAGTGTTTGTCCCTGAGGAATGTTGAACCTAGAAGATTCATCCAACATATGCCAATAACGGAAAACGTGTTGGCAAATTTAAAAAAAACGTTACGAGAATCATAAATTAATGTTAGCCGCATATGTCGATAAGATAATAGATCTTCCACAAGTGAATCAAAAAAAAATGGAGCAAATAAATTTTTCGAGCAAATCCTGCAAATACCAGAGTCTTGCAGACTCAAATACCAGAGTTTGAGGATATATTGCGGTTTTTAGAAAAAAGATTCCAATCATTGGAAATAATAGGTTTCAAAAGAATAATGAAACGTATATTTTGTAACGGTGGTCATCAGATATATGAATGTTGTAGTTTTAAGAGATTGTCAATACACGAAAGAACAAAATTAAAGATAAACAATTATGTTCGGGGTGTTTGAAACATTCCGAAAAAGAGACATGTCGAACAAGAACAACGTGCAGTATATGTGGAAAAGATCATAATATGTTACTCCATAGACCATATCAACCGAGAAGGAATAATAAAATAGAAAAAGTACAACCAAATAGTGCAAACAAAAAAATTTCAGAATAAATAGCCTCAAGCCCAGAAAAAGACATGTAATACAATGTGTACAGGAAAAGAAACAGGGAATATGGAAATACACACAACATTGTTAGCAACGGCATTGCTAAAAGTAGCAGTAGATGGCGCTCATCATGAAATGAGAGCGTTAATAGATCAGATATCGTTCGTGACGGAGCAGACTGCACAAAATTGGAAATAAAAGGTGTAGCGGACGCGGAAGCCGTGAAAGCTAATGGAAAAATTAGTACAACTATATATCCAAGATTTTCAAATAAATTTAGGCTACCAGTAGAGTTGATCACATTAAAGAAAATCACCGAGGATATGCTTCAGATAGAAATACAAGATGTCAATATTGATGTTTGGAAAACTGATCACATAGCTGATCCAATATTCCATAGGACAAGACCAAGAGACATATTATTAGGAACATATCAATTAGGGAAGTTCCTAATAGGCATAGTAAAACGATCAGACGGTTAGATTGGGCAAGAGGCAGTATTTGAATGGATGTTATCATGGAAAATATGTAAAAGAATACCAGAAATTAAAGAAGTAACAAGTTTAATATCAGTAGTAGGTGAGAACAAACAGCTAACAAATTTGTGGGGAATTGAAATCACTGATACAAGAGACATAGATGAGGATGAAAATAGATGTAAGAAATTCGATACATCAACCACTACAAGAGGAGGAGATGAAAGAGATAGAGAAAGAATACCCTAGAAAGAAGAAGACTCTAATGTAGGGAAATCAAAAAAAAAGCTGCTGTAAGGTTGATACAACAGAAGAAGAGGTTACAAAGAAATATGCAAGTAAAAGAGAATGACTAAGAAATTATGAGAGAGTATGAGGAACTAGGACACATGAAAAAGGTTCAAGAACAGGAAAAGGAAAAGAACATTTTTCATTAAGTCATTAAGATGGAAAAACTTTGTTGACTCTGATTAAAAACTAATAAACCAAAACGTCGACTGATGTAACAAAAGCGATACTAAATATATTACGTTGTGCAAAAATCCCAAGAATTTTATTTATTGTTAAAAACAACGCTGGACGTAAACATTCATATTGTAAATTTATTTTAGATCAAAATTCTTAACAAAAATAATGCAAAATTTGTGAATGACATGAAATCACATGACAATTAAGTAAAAGCCATCTGTAGTAAAGTGAAGTTAGTTCGGACGAAAGTCCTGACTAAACCCTAACTGGATAAAATCTGATTTTCATCCGAATTAATTTCATGTTACTAAGAATGACTTTTACTTAATTGTCATGTGATTTCATGTCATTCATACATTTTCCATTATAATAGTTACGAATTTCGTTTTAAAATAAATTTTAAAATCTTCAACAATGCTAAATTAATATGAAAATAAAGAATAAAACAAGACTAATGATGAGACGAAAACCACGAGTTGACTGTAATAATGATTTATTGTTGGTATAATGATTTATTCTACCTTTTTTCGTAAAAAAGTAGATAAGATCGCAAGAATTCTTCGCATAATTGGAAGTAACAAGTCACTATTTTGCCTGATTCAATTGTACATGAGGGGTAAGCTAACCGCAACGCAGAGAATTAGGTATGAGATGAGATGAAATAGTCACTTTACACGAGCTGAACGGAGCTTGTGCGAAGCCTCGCGAACTTTTGAAAGCGGTGAAAACTCTAAAACAAAAACTAAGAGTGAATTAGACGATAGGCTTTCCATTAGGGAGAAGTGAAATACATTTAAACTTCTGCCGAATCTGACCTGATTGCTTGCGTAAAAAGCCGACGAAAATATACAAATACGAATGTCCTGGGTAAAACAGGATCAGTATTTTTTACAAGAATTGAAAAATAACTACTGAAAATTATGTCTAATTATGAAATTGCGTGAAATTATGTCTAACGTTCAAATGTGAATAAGCGGTTATTTTATTATAAATGTATTGAGAAATTCAAATACCATAAGTACATGATTTTCTTCTTCTTCTTCCTTTTTGTAAGGCATCTGCCTTGCTCTCTAACTTCTTAGAGTTATAGCTGGGATGCTGAATTCCAGCTTTCATACCAACGTATGGGTGGACGTCCAGGTGGTCTGCTGGATCTTGGGAGATCATCCCTTGCAATCTTCGGCAATCTGTTGTCGTCCATCCGTTCAACATGATCTCTCCATTCGCGACGCCTGTTTCGAGACCATCTAACTATATCTTGGACATCGCAAAGTTCTCGGATGTCTTCGTTTCTTTTGTGGTCCCTTAG
>WYDF02269851.1:0-18182 GCA_009867245.2 Adranes taylori | reverse complement strand
CAGCCTATCAAATGCCGCGCTAAGGTCCAGGAACAACAGATACAACTTCCTCCCTTCGCTCACTTCCTTATTTATTAAGTAATTTAACGTTACTATGTTATCCGTTGTTCCCTTGCCCATTGCGGTGTAATTTGTAAACTATTGCGATCAATAAATGTCTTATGTCTTACCTTCATTTTCAGTCCTAACATTCATAGTGCTAAGATTTACATTTATTCAAAAAAAAGTCAGTTTCTGGTAAGTATAGACCTATTATCTAGCTTTACTTTATATGATCTTGGCCCATTTCTTACATAGATTATTGTACCTTTTATTTAATTTTTCGTGTCAAGTGACATTTTAACACATACCTTATCCTAAGTTGTTATCGGATGTAAAATAATTCAATTAATTAATTAACATAATAATCAATCCTCTAGTACAATATATATTGACCAATTAAATTTAATTCAAATAATATTAATTTAATAACGAGAGAGAATTTTATATGTTTAACCCTATTGACGTGAAAAGCATTCATCCAAAACGCGAAATATATAATGCGCGTTAAATTTCGCGATCGCGCGCGCTAGCGAGAATAATTCGTGTAAGAAGATAGTCACACAAACATTCACACGAGAAAACATTATTTTGATAAGTTGATACAGACTGGTTTGAGGAAGCGAGCTTACACACATATACATCAAGAATTTCGTAGCTGGCACGTACTTGCACCCAAAGCCACTGATTTTTTATACAATTTACCAGTATTATTTCCTTAAAAAACCGTAAACGTTGCTTGCGCATCTACAAGTTATTTTTCCTATTGGTGGTTTTTATAATAGAGATTTTGCGCGGTAAATTTCAACTCTTTACAAGAAAATGCAATATTGTTTTTTAAGATTTACAACGGATCAAAAAATGCTTTTTCATTGGTAGTAGCTCTACCTTCCTAAGGATTTTAGCAGAAATTTCCTTCACGCCACGCCCAGGCGAGTCGACGAACTACAAAAAGTGCAACAGTCCAGCCGAACACCAGAAGCAACTTCTTCTCAGTTAATTTCATGTAAAAGGACCAACTCGAGCCAGCGTATGCATTTTGGTTCTTGTAGCAGTCACGTTCGAGTGAGCAAAGTCGCACGTTTCGGCTAACATAATTCCCTTTGAATGATCAGGTCTATTTACTTGAACCGTGAGCGAATAATCCCAGTCTTGAATCTGATTTGCATCAAGGTAAGCCCGAGAAATCGCTTATTTTATTTAAATTTAATTCAACTCCAATCAATAGTAAAATTGCATAAACATCAAATCAGGTATATTACATTCATTATTTTCTGCTGAGTCATTCGTTCTCTTGTCACTCACTTCTTATTTCATTCATGATTGACTCACATCAATATTTCAAATCCGTAATCTACGTCTCCGAATCGAAAATGAGAAGAACAACGCCAGAGGAAGAGGAATGCCAAATGGAAGGTACATCAAAGCAACGGAGATAAGCCACCCGAAGGTCCTATCAAGCAGCGCTGCCCACTACACTACGCATGCTGAAAATGCACCCATTCCATACAATCCACCGAGACAACAGAAGAGTCCACATCACACCCCCTCCTTCACTACCTCCTACAGGTACAGACTGCCATTACCCCCTACTCCAGGCAAGGAATGGCTCTACAGCGAATAAATCCTTCATACGCATCAACTTCATTTTCTTCCGTCTAAAACTACATCACAGCTGCAACAATTTATCTCACCATCAACTACGTATTTCATATCATCGACCTACTAACCTACATTCAACCATTTAATTCTAGCGACGTCCTGGAGAAGTAGAAGAGAAGCAAAAATCTAATCAGAAAAACAAAATAATATCAGAAATCAAATTATGTTTAGTTCGCTACTTTTACTGGCTATTCTAATAATCGAAGATGGTAATGGAATAATGTTAACAAAATCTTGCATTATAAATAAAATCCATGCAATGTCAGTCATTTAAATGCGCGAATAGTGTCATACATATGGAATTATAAATATTGAGAAGAATAAACCAAATTATTTTATCTCGTTATTGCGTATGCAATTTATGTGTTTATCAGTATATGAATTTGAGTACTGTATTATAATAATAAGAAATTTGTGACTTTCTTGTCCAACCCTGAGAATTTGAGTAGTTCATGAGTATTTTTATGTTACAAACAGAATAAAATAACAAGCAGTATAGTAGTTAAAAAACAAAAATTGCGATCCTGCTTTGATAAGAACAATTCTGTAACGAAGTTGCCCTTAGTTCGTCTGGAAAATCGAATTTGTACAGAACTAGGAGTATTTACTGTATTAAGGCTAATTGCAAAAGTTTCATATTCTTCAGGTGTAAATTGTAGACCTCCCTAGTCCATCTAAAAATAGTAATTGTGGAATTTCATGTCTAAGAAATATATCTTTTAAATGAGTTACGATTGCTGTAGATGTGGTAGACAATAGTTTTACAATTTCAACAACTTTGCTAAAATAATCAACAATAAGGTATTTAGAATTACCTATTACCTGTCTGGACACTTTTAAATAAATGTAGAATGTTTGAAAAACAAGCCGTTATCATCCATATTTAAATTGTGACTTACTTTCTTTGGCCATTTTGAGCTTTTGTATTATGTTCGTGCACAATTACGCCATTATCTTCCGATTGAGCATTGCTGGATCTTTTGTATTAAATCGATTTGTTTCGCTAATTTCACTGATTCAGTGGTTTCCTGGATGCGCCATATTGGTGCTTCTTATTAAAAAATTCGTGGACGTGATCGCCACCCCATCTTTCATATACTCGGGTGGCGTTTCCTCAGTTTTCTTATATCTTGCATAAAACAAAAGTTCAACCTTTTAGTTTTGACTGTCACCTTTTATTTTAAGTCGTCTATTAAATTCAATTAGCAGAATAGTGTTTGGTGTAAACTAAATAGTCTAACATATAAATCGCCTACCCATGAATCCCCCGGTCCCTATATTTGCCCCCGTTGCGGACAGCTTGGCTGTTCGCTTTGCCGCGGCCTAAGGCCGCTCTTGACTCACATTTGCCCCGTATTTGCCTACGGCGCGGACAGCTATGCTGTCCGGTTTGGTATGGCCGGTTTGGTATGGCCGGTTTGGTATGGCCAAGGTCGCTGCGCTAAATTGAGGTCCCTGGGTCTTACACTTGTTCCCCAAATTTTATTTTTTCAACTTTCAGAGGAACCTAGATATTTAATGTAGTATAATAGCCAGTCTCAAGTAAATGGATCGCAAAGTTTACAAAACAATAAACACCCAGTATATATGTTAAGTTGTAATTTTAGAAAAAAATGTTTCAAAGAAATTGAACGAGCTTTTGGTAGCGTACATAATACAGTTTATTCAAGTGTCCTATCTTTTATAGTTCCTGAAATATATCAAAAAGTTTGTAAAATTTTAAATGTGGCAACGTCACGCTCTATACCACTTGCGGGGATGGCATTACTTTCATTCGACGTATAATACAATATACTATATGCGAGCGAAATTTCAGTCTTCTAATTTTAAAACTGAATTTCTCAATAAAATAATCATTTTGAACCTCCTAAGAAAAAACTTTTTATATGAAAAATAGTTGCTTATGACACCCCCTTTGAATTGCGTATTAACGGATTGCAGTATTTTTAATACCAGAGACGTACTAAGGTGAAATAGAAAAAAATGTTAAAACATGAATCCTATATCGTTCATATACCTATAGGTATTACATACCTATATGGAGAAATTCTTGAATATACATACGTACATACAGGCATACAAACAGACACCGAAAAATCGACCATTCTTGTAATTTTTTGAGCAAGAGAATTTTTTTTAGAGAACTTTTTATATAAGAAATTCTTCCTTATGGGCAATGAATCTGTAGTGAAGCCGACTTGTGGTAAATCCATTTCACTCTCACCAATATGATTAGATGTTGTTTGTCCTTTAATAAATTATTTTTTTATTCATGAAAACCTTACAGCTCAATTAACTGTAAATTAGATTAAAATATAATATCAAAACAAACTAAATGCAAATATATTAACACTTAACATGTTGAACTGAATATTAGTCCACGTTTTTCTATTTATGTTATTTACCAAATAGGTAAAACACAAAATTTTGAACCTTAATTATTTAAAAACATATTTTAAACTCCAGTCATCTGTTTATATACAAGAATGACTGTGATAGCTGTACCACCACGCATGTTTTCTCTCTCACTCAATTTTGGTTCAGCGCCTACACATCTTCTCTACGTTTAGATTCCATTGCAGTTTCATAGTACGGTGTTCAATGATTTAAATATTGTTATTGTATAGTTATCAACGAACACAGAATATACTAGAAGGCGTGATCCCATTGATATACTGTAAAAGTAAGTGAAGTCGGCCGCCGCCATCTTGGTACACCCGATATTTTGTAGAATTACCAAAGCAAAAGCAAACTATGTACTTTATTTTTTAAAATGACATTTTAATATAGGAGATAGTTTAATAAAGTATATGTATAAAAGTTTTATTACAGAAAAATTTATTTAAATAGTTTTTTACAATATTAAAAAGAACTATTAAAACTAATAATATTAATTGAAATTAAACTATAAATAATATTCACTATAAATTTATAAAAAAATTGTTAAAAGAAAATTAAAATTAATTTTTAAAAGATAAAATAAATATTGTAGAAAATGTATACCTTAAACTTTAAGGTATATATTTTCTACAATATTTATTTTATCACAACGCTTTAAGTGTTCACAATACTTTAAGGCTTAAAGTGTTGTGAACACAAATAGGAACGACGTACTGATTTAATCCATAATTTTTTTAGCTATATTTTTTGGAAAAGTAAAATAGTTTATAGTAAACCATGAAGTTTTTAGTAATAAATCAAAAGTAAAACTTTATTGTGATTATCAAAAATATAATAAATTACCTGTGAAAAGTTATGTTTTGTTCTTTATTTTGTATAATATTTTTTGCATAATTCGTGCATCCATAGCAACACAGTACACCATTTTTTTAAATTAACTTCTATTTTGCTTTAAAATAAAGTTTAACTAATTAGCACGATTTAAACAACCAACTATAATAAATAAATAACATAAGATTTAGCTTAATTTAGAGGCAACAGCTGACATCACAGTGTCACAATGTGGCGGCTCTAACATCATCTATTAGTTCATTCTGCTTTTGTTGATAGTTATTTCATGTCGGTATGTTTTCGCCGATATGGTCTATCACTGAATCTCGCCGCTCAGTTAAACGGGGAATTGGAAATATGAGATTGAAAACTTGACATGAGGATGTAGGGTGCAAACTGGAAATTCAACCTTATTTTATTTTGAACACTGAATTATAAATTAATTTTCGGTTTGACTACAAAGTAAGTCAAAATATTTCTCTATTTACATTGGAATCTAAATTATTGATTTGAAATGGAAAGGAAACATAATTATTAAATTTAAACCTTGTTTTCTGACTTGTTAATTTTACTGGGGTTGCCAGATGTATAGGGATCCTGACATATAAGCGCCACTCCCTATACTAACCTAAACGGCATGCTACGAATCATAATTTCCGAGAAGCTCAATCACATTCAGATAACTGATGCAGCTGTCGATACATTCTATACTTATACTTCAGTATACTACATATACTTCAAAAATATTGTAAATTTAAGTTCTTCATTTTAGTCACAAACCTCTTCATTTGTCAGTCAGCTAGTTCAGATCCTAGTGTGAGTGGGATTGCGCTTTACAGAATGATCCCATTACTCATATATTCACTGTAACCCCGACGCTACTAAAAAATCATAGCGGAAGTGCTCAAACGAGCAATGGATTATAGTCCAATAGGCTAAATCTTAATTTACAACTATTCTTCGTATTTTATAATAAAATACACGTTCAGAAAAATGACATGTTTTCCTCTTCTTCAACGCTTTAGGATTTTTATGCTTTTGGAGAAATAAAAAGTTTAGACATGTTGTAACATGGTAACAATTTGACAATTTCAGAAACTTACCTCTAATAAAGTTCATTCTGGTTGGTATTATTAATGTTATTAGAACTATTATAGAACTAAAAAAAATTTATTGTAAAAAAACGAAACAATTCACAATTTTATCACGAAATTTTTATAAAAATTTTCAAAATCAAAAAAGTCTCTAAATAAGAATCAATCATTAAATAATATCAATCACTACACGTTTAGTTTATATATTTAAAAAAAATCTTATTGCTTCGGAAAATGTTAAACCTAAATCGAACATATTAGTAATAAAACTTTTACATTAGTGCTATTAATAACTTTTAGTCGCAATTCATTGAAATAAAATGACTATAACTTAGCTTTGTTGATATAAACAATTTTATATTGCAAATTCCATATTACTCTAATATGTACCATAATATTAACAATTATAGATTATGATTTATACACTAATTGATTTGAGACGAAAATCGTGTTGTGCTTATGAAAACAGCTCTAAGAATGTGACAAAATGTTTTTAATGGCTCATGGTGAGTGTAGTATATTAACTTAAACAATAAATAACAACTAAAAACTGAATCAATTAAGGCAAAAGTAACGATGGAAGCTCGAATGACTGACTTGATATATAATTAAGGAATGCAACGATTTTATGTTATTATCGCTTTTTATGAACATGAAAGCTACTTCTCGTATAGTGCAAGGGTTACCTGAAATGAATCAAATGCAGTTAGTATAGTATAAAAAAAGTCCATCTTTGTTGAGTCCATCTTTGACAAGAACACCAGAAAATCAACTCACCCTAAACCAAACTCCCTCATCAGTTGACCATGCTATGGCCAAGGTATTGCAGGTTCCCTTGGCTGTAAAGCGAATGCTGTAGCGTATATCTTATCTGCAAGCAATCAGCTTACCAAAATTCTAAAAGCATTCCATTAATTACCAGTTCCAGACTGGTAATTAATGGAGAGGATGATAAATCCTAAAGCCTCCTTCAAACAAACTCCAATCTCCCAACAATATACAATCCCAACAGAAAGTGGAGTTTTAGTGGGTAAAAATCCCACACTGTTGGATACACGGGCATCATTCGCCTTTTGAAGGTTTCTCCACTTCCTACGTAAAACAAAAAAAAAGTTGAGTCCCGATTTTAAAGCATCACACATAGTTCCTTGAAATTGTATTTATACATTTTACAGATAACAACAAAAACACATTTATGTTTCAGTCCAAATTGGTGGAAAATGTTTAAAAAATAAATTATTTCACAATAACTAAAAACAAAGTACTTGGAAAAGTGTAAAACTACGGGGGATTCTACAAAAACAAATAGCCGGATAAAGCCTCCACTATACATAACGGTGATCAAAGCACTAAAACTAAATCGTTTCACAATAAAATGAGTAATTTTCAAAATTACGACGAATTTTGCAAATACTTGAGTCTAAACGTCTCCGCCAAATATGTCACGTAATTTTTTTCTTGACTCGATAGTTGGTAGGTTCCCTTTAATTTAATTCCATGTTTACAAAATTAAACCCACTTAACTATCTTCCGGAATTTATTAGGGACGTAATACTTTATTCATTGACTGAAAACCATTGAAGTCAAGTTACAGTAGTTAAAGTACTTATGAAGGAGACTAAATTTGACTAGAATGCACAACTTAAAGCATTACACCCACTCGCATGTTTTCAAGTATATGCAAAGTATAAACCCTCTCACATGCGTTGTAAACGTTAGTAATTTTAGCGCCTTCTTTGGAATATGATAGGGTCCAAATGTTTTCCTGGTGAACTTTCCTATAACCGTTTCTAGCAGAATTAATAAAAGCACATTGAAATACAAATTAAATCAACATTACACTTCCCTTAAGTAAAAGATCCAAAACGCTTAATTTGAATCTTTTGTTCTCAGCCATCTCTCGGAATACGTGTTATTAAGGTAATCTCGTAGAACAATAAAATTATGCAGTGGTGCTCCATTATGCTGCAACCACATGTTTTCTCGAATTTCAGGAGGAGCATTTGCCAATAATTGAGGTAATTCGTTTTGTAAGAAACTTAAGTATACTGGCCCAGTTAAATGATTTTGAAAAAAATGCAGTCCTATAATATACTCGCCAATAATCCCTCCCCAGACAATGACGCTCCATCTATGCTGCCGGTCCACTTTTTGGAAAATTCTAAGATTCTCAACTGCATAATAATGAAAATTATGTATGTTTATGGAGTCATTCTTGTGAAAAGTTGCCTCATCACTATATAATACATAAAGAACGAAAGATGGATTTTCTTCTAACTTTTGACTGGCTCAGTTACAAAATATAACACCTCTGTTAAAATCCTGAATATGGTAAGGGTGCAATTGATTTTTTTCAAAATTCGTTTAACAGATCTTTTATTTACACCGGTATTTTCACTGATTTTTCTTTGACTTACATTTGGATTTTCTGTAATTCACAATAGAATGCTTAACTCATTTGTTGCTCTTTTAGGTCTCTTGGTTTTAGTGTAACATACATTTTCAGTCTCTATAAATCTCGCCATTATCTTCTCGAAAACTCTCTTTTCCGGATATCTCCTTTCTGGATATTTTTCCCTATAAATTCTACTCTCCAAAAACGGGTTCCTCTCGGATGCACCCAATATGAAAATCATAGCTACTAATTCAGTTTTTGAATAATTAATTTTTTACGCACAACAACCAATCTTAACTGCACTTTTAACAATTTAATCTGACAACTCGCATTCTTGCTTTCTTATTTTCATTTTTTTTTTATTAATTCTGCAGGATGGTCCATTTAAGAAAATGGAGAAAAACACTTCAAAGTCGGCAAAGTTGATACTTTTATACTGACCACCCTGTATATATGATAATAAAAACAAGGTACAGGTTTTATTTTCTGACCTTAACCAATCAGCACAATAAATTTTATTTCTAAATCTCGATGTGTTTGGGCAAAGCGACGTTTTAATTTACAATATAAAATTCACAAATTTTTGACAAAAACAACTGTAACTTGAGGACCGCTGAGCAGATTACTTTAGTACTTCTACAAATGTTAGAGGATAGCCAACAGTTTTAAATAAAATTAAAATATATAGGTAATTCCATTTAAACAAAGTAAACTTTTTCACGTAACACTTTTTTGAAACACCCTGTATAGCTGAAAATATTTTTAGAAGATGTTCATGTGGCAGCATAACACACCCCCAAAATTTCAAATTGTTACCAATCAGACACACCAAGTTATTGCAAATGGACGTACTATTGCTACACTCTGTATATCTCAATTCGCATGCGTATGTATAAATATACATCACTGTCAACAGCACAAGCACAAATTTTAAAATCAAACAATTTACATTCGAATCTTGAAAGCATTGGATTTTAACCAATTAGTGACTTTTGTATTAAAATCCTTAGGCGTTACACCCCTAATTTCCTTGGGCAATTTGTTATAAATTTTAATTGATATTAGCGTTGGTCCCTTCGAGATTTTTGTTAGCATATTAACCTATAGCAGTCCAGCAAGACTGCCATGTTAATTTCTTGTGTCATAATCATGTACGTAACTGTGCTGTGCACGTCAACGTGCTGCACCGGTACTGTGTAGTAGGAAACCACGGGGGCTGCATGAAAAATGTGCAAACCTGTTATCGTGGGGGGGGGGGCAAAATAGCGTTCATAATGCAGATTTCTGCGTCTGTGGTTGTCAGGGGTACTCTACGTAAGAGATGCTGCTAGTTGGTCAGATTTTGTGAATATACCCAGCCTGTATATTCACAAAATCTGACTATTCACTGAATAAACAGGGTGGGTTTATTCACAAAATCTGACCAACTAGCAGCAAAATCTGACCAATCTGACCAACTAAATAGAAATAATAATGCCTTAAATGCCTTCAGTAATGGATGTGATTTATGTATAAATAGAACACTCAGTATTACGTTGTTGTTAGTTTTTGGAACGAATTGAAGCTCCCCTACGATTTTTACGACCTCCAATTTTGGAACAAACATCTCTTAATAGCTTTATTGAGTTTTAGATGGCTTCGTCTGGACGAACATTCAATGCATCATATTTTCACCAAACTACTTTTAATGAGTGTAATGAACTTTGTGAGCGTTACATTCATCTAACCAGATTTTTATATTATTTGTAAGGAACGTACACCGTTTCGAATGCTTTTCACGTAAAAGCTGCCGCCACCATTCCCTCGGTTGATGGATGTCCGCAGTGCCCGCAGGGTTGCCCGTTGCCGCGTTAAATCTTATTGGAGAGCTCCCTGTCGTAGAATCATAGAACTTAGTTCCTTGGCGGGGATATTACGCGATATTGTTCCTTACAATTTATATCGTCCAAAATAATTAGAAATAAATTCTCCCTTCCTAACTATTTTAGCAGAAATTTCGACTAGGGACTACCTAGTTACCACAGCGAACATCAAGAACTACCGCCAAAAATCTTCGGTTTCAAGCGGAACCGACGCAACCCCGATTTAATTTTTCACCTACTCAAAGTCTCACAAAGTCAATAACAAAGATTTCTATGCCAGCAAGTCAAGTATTTACAATTTACATACTTTTGTCCTTCGACTGTATCTTTCGGGCCTCTAAATATAAATTTTTTCATGCCTTTTCTGGAATTCATATATTTTTTATTTCCATCCTCTCCCTCCCCATTCCGATACAAGATAAATAAATCATTAATCACTTTGATGCACTACTCTGCAAGGTATTTTTCAATTGCTATTCTTATCATACAAATTATTATTTGGAAACTTAGGATAGTCGTAGTCTTTTAGAACTTTATATGCTCTACGTTTCTCTCATTTTCTCCTATAATAATCTTTCCTATCAAACGTAGTATGTTTTGAGTCACTCACTACATTCAACTTAATTATATTTTGATCGTCATGTATTATTGATATTATTAAATATTGGCCTGGGATTGAACCAAGTCTCAATATTGGAATCAATTTCAGTTTTTACTAGCAGTCCTTACACCTTAATACATATGTTACCAATCTCTTCTCCATCTTTCGTCACTATGGTTAATAGTCTCAACACCTAATAAAAATTAACACAAAGAGGTGGAACATTCTTTTATCTGAGGTCACAACGATATTGTCCAACCTTAATCTACTTTAGAGCGAATCGGTTCTAGAAATAAGTATGTAATATTTTATAAATATATATAATCTGTACATTATTTTATAACGATAAGAATGGCAACCTAAACTACAGGTACAATAAAATAATTAGCAATAAATTCAGTCTATCGGAGAAAATTGCAAACAGGTTTAAATATTGAAGAAGGTCATAATTAAGTACCGTAAGACTTGAGCTGTAGCTTGCACCGATCGCGACGATAAATGGAATGTTGTCTGCCATACGAAGTTGTCTGCCATATGATGGGCACAGACATTAATGTTTCAGTGAGTAAAATTTTCTAATTTTGAATTTCAATTTAAATTTGCTTAAAGACGAAAATTATATTTTGTTATTTAGTAAAGGTGTGTCATCATTTGCAGAGCTCTCCTCACGCATTCATAACTTTCTTTGAGTTTATATACTTCTTAATAAGAAGGCTACCTTTTATCTTTCGGATTTTGGCAACCCTAGTGCTGCCAGCTGACAACTGAGGTCTCAGTCGTAAAGTTTGATATTTTTTAGGGTCTTAGTACTCAGAATATTTTAACGTACGAGCGCTATTTGTGTTGCTTACTGTAACTTGAAAAATTTATCTCGGCCCAAAATGGAAATAAATCGTAAATATTTTCGACCAGTGGATTATTTTTTACAAAATTCGACGCGGAATATCTGAACAACAGTGCATCGATGTACTTAATTCGACATTCGTCAATGAAACATCGTCAAAGACAAGTGCTTATCGATTTCAGTAGTAGCCGTAGTTCGCTCAACGACGAATTTCGCTAGTCCAAAATCGATTGTTATTCCGGCAAACATTGAGGCCATGCATGAAATAATACTTCAAGATTGGCTTATTGTGATATTGAAGCATCCTTGGGCACTAGTGGGACCAGGATGTATTCAATAATGCTTAACCATAAAAATATTCGTTCCAGTTGGATTCCACATAATTTGACAATCGCTCAAAAAGAGGCTCGTGTTAATTGGCCGAAAGAAATGCCCACAAAATACAATCGCGGTGCTCCAAACTATGTCACAGACAACGTGACATATGACGAATCGTGGATGTACGCGTATGAGCCCGAAAATAATCAATAGTCGACTGTGGGTTTTTCAAGACGAGACAAATTCGGTAAGAGTTATTCGTGAGGCACGGAAGCAAATGTTTAATTATTGCCTGTTTTGTTTTTCAGAAAAACTGTAAATATCGCAACTGTACTATTGATGCAATTCTGAATGGTCACAACTATTTGTTTGCCAGAAGTCTTCCGAGAAATAAGGAAAACCAACTGCCAAAGACTAAATACTCGCCACCATAACATTGCGTGCTCGCACACATCGGCTCAAACAAATGATTTTTGAGCATTCAAGACGTCAATTTTATGAGTCATCCGTCGTTTACTCCTGACCAATGACTTAGATGAAAAATAAATTGCCAGGTCAATGTTTTTCGACACCTGAAGAAGCAGTTGATGCATTCAGAACGCTTGTTTCTTTGGTGTCTCAATCGGAGTGGAAAAAGTGGAATGTAAAAGTTTACTGATCTTCATGGCGAATATTTTCATAATTATAAAGCCATTTTCGATGTAAAATATTTGTTTCTTTTTTGTAATACCGAAATATAAAAGGAAATCTTCGTACTTATTAATTACATGTATGGATCCTTCTAATTTAAGCAAAGAAACCTTGGGTTTTAATAACATGCATTTACGGATTCTAATCATTTAGTCTCTTTTGTTTTCAGTTTCAGAGCTATAGTTTTTCTGAATCTAAGAGTTCTTGTAAATCTGCGATGTTAGTTGCCCGGAGAACTGTATCAACTGCAACGCCGGGATCATAGATTGGGACCAAAGTCGGCGCCAAGAACGATCGTCCAAATGTGAATCAAGAATATAGTGATGGTGCTAATGTGTGAATAAATCGAATGTTAGTCAACATTGGCCGCCATGTGCGGTTTCAACTAAAGGTTTCAACATATCTTTATGCACTACGTATATAGAAGATATATGTGAGATATAATAAGCAAAGTATTGTTTTAAATTGTGTAAATTTGTCGGCTAGAACATTCCCTCGTGCCGACGTTTCCAGTGAACACAATCCGGTCGTGATGGACTTTAAAATGCGCCGTTTTCTGATGTCCGTCCAGGCATAACTAAGAAGCATAGAAGCATCGAAAACCTAAGAAGCATCGACGCAAGAAATCTCGATATTCCTGAAACGAGGAGAAATGTAAACCAACGGTTGGTAGAGAGGATGGAAATTGCGATACTCCCCACGGACACTTGAGTAGAGGACTAGTGGGTGATCTTGAAGGAGGCGCTCACTGGCACCCCAGAAATCGACATCGGATATAGAAGCAAAAAAAAAATAATCAACCATGCATGACTAACGAGATCCCACAGCTAATACCTGATAGAAGATAGTACGAAAACACAGATCCCAGTATATACAAAAAATTTAACAAAGATGCAAGAAAACGAAGAAACGGTGTCTGACGGACCAATATAAAAAGTTTAGCAAGGGAAGCACGAATTGTTCAATTTGCACAAAAAGTTACGACAAATAACAGGGAAACACCATAGAACCGTAAATTGAAAGGACCCAACAATAAGATATTAATCGGCGTCGAGGACAAGTTGAAAAGATGGACAGATTATGTACAAGAGGTTTTTAGTGATAAGCGTCCAGATCAGAACCTGCAAACCTTAGATCTCAATTAAGCAAGTCCCTACATTTTAAGGGAGAAAGTTTTGCCATTAAATTACAAGAGAAAGTCAAAACAGTCGATCTAAACAGGATCCATGCGGAGATCCTTAATTTGATAGTAGAGAGGGAGGGCACGGGGCTTAAGCTCTTAACAGCACAGTTTAATACTATTTGAAGAAATATGTAACTTTTGGAAGTTCTCCGAAAAGCTAACGGCTTGTGGGAAAACCTTCAGGCAATGTCCTGGGACATGACAAATGCAGCCATCCTCTTCCTGACGTTCTTGGCAACTCGTTGTCTGATGGAGACCTAGGCAGAGCGTCTAAAATTGGCTTAGGTGGCGTTGAAAAGATTAACTTGATTTTTAGTGGAGTCCTCGTTAGAGTTGATGGTGTTTGTGGGAGTAGAATTGAAGGCAGAATTGACTGAATGGCAAAGGGGTTGTCGTCGCAAATTACGGAGTATTCATCCACCTTACATGGCGGGAAACACACCAACACCCATGCGGGCTCCAAACTGGGGCAAGCCACGAGGATTTTTTAATAACCCCACAGGCCGCTTTTTGGCGGCAGTATTGATGCGGCGCCCCCCACGTTTCCTCTTTGACATCCGAAGATTTTAAAACAGACACCTAGCCTAATAGGTACGGTAGATTTATCGCACTCTAAAAATTAGGATGTAAACCTGGAATCAACACGAGTTCCCTTTTTATGTTGCGTACCTAAGAGAACTACGATTCGCTTAAGCTCATAATAGCACCTTCAATACAATTTATAGGGTCCGCAAAATACCTTCAGACTGGTTCACCTTCGTTTTTGTTACTTTGTCAAAGAAAATCGAAACCACAAATGGCGATGAGTGATGACTACAGGATGGTAAGCCTAATGTATCACGGTCTGACACTTTCCTGCGGATCATACACACTCAATATATATATGAAGTGCGAGCAAAAAATCGATCCAAAAATTGATCTAAAATCGAAGTTGGGCTTTAGAAAACTTAATCTACTCACATAGGGATGCAGAGATTTGAAGGTCGATGTATTTGCCACTTCGTTGATTATCGAAAAGAGTGTAGCATCCGAAGATGGCTAAAACTCTAAGTCCGCAGGTATAGGCGCTGGTAAACTGAGCATTATTACCGACCTCTAGTGGCACCAAGCTGGATAAGTAAGAGTAGCTGGCGCAACATCTGGAAAAATAGAAATTCAGAAGGTTGTAGAAGGTTGCGTTCTCCCTTTCTGTCCAACCTGTTCTCCCATTCTCCTCTTCTGTACAACCTGTATTCTGAAACTATATTCAAAGAAACACTTGAAGGCACCAATATAGGCATCAAGATGAACGGTAAAAGAATCAGCAACCTCCGTTGTACAAACGATACCATGGAAATGGCCCGTAACCATACAGATACACAGAGATCTATGGATGCTATCGAGGTACACAACCACCGGTTCGACCTCTTCGTGAACGTCAAGAAAACGTCGTTCTTTTCTCAAAGCAACTTAGACCAACTGTTTTATATATAAATGATAGATCCGTCGAACAAGTACATACCTTTCGATACCTGGGAGCACTCGTGAATGAACAGTGATAAAAAAATTGAAATCAAGGCTAGAATCGCGCAGGCTCGCAGAGCACGGATGCAAATCTTGTAGGCTATGGATGCGAAACCTGCACATTCAATCAAGATATGAAAAATCGTGTAGACGCCTTCGAAACGTAGCAACGGACATGTACCTGTACCGAAGGATATTACGCATCTTATGGATGGCAAGACGGACAAACATCGAAGTCCTCACTGTGATGGGCAAATCTGTGGAGCTGATGAGAAATGTTAAGGAAAGAAAACTGCATCGGGCACATAATGTGTGTTGCCAAATATGAGATCCTCCGACTGATCATCAAAGGGAATGTTCAGGACAAAACATCAATAGAACGACGCCAGAATTCATGGCTGAAGGATCTGAGGAGATGGCTCAACAAACGAACATCGACAGAGATCTTCAGGGATGCAGTGTCTCCAGCCAAAATAGAAGAAGTGACAAAACTGAGCCAAAAATAGTTAAAATTTAGGATTTTCGTTCAAATTATATATATACTTTTTATTACGTGTTAACCAGCGTCTCAAAATTAAATAAAGCTATTAGAATAATATTTTAACCATAATATGAATAATTTATTGTTTCAAAATAATTTTCGGATGTTTAAATGTGACTAGCAAACGAAAATTATTTCTAACACGTGTAATTGATACTAATATCCTCTTGTTTCAACAATTAAAATCTCGAATTCTTATTTCAAAAATATGTCAATTCTACGTAATTAGTTGTAATTATTTAATGTATTTTGATTTATTTCCTTAATTGCACATTACATGTTTCCTTGTATATAACAAGATTCCATTTAAGCTGGAAATTTATAAGATTTCAAAAAAGTGAAATCAGCAAATATTAATTAACACGAGTATCAGAAAAATATAGGATTCATAAAAATTTGCAATTTCCAGATTGATATGAATATGTATGATTTGGAGGTTACAAAAAAGATTATTTTTGAAAACTGTCTGTCTGTCTCAATAACTCAAGCTTTATTGAAGCTATTGTACCGATTTTCATAAAATTTGCTACGCAGAGGTGTGATTTTGCTCGAAGGTAACCCCCATCCCATTAATTACATGCCAATATCCTCAAGAAATTATAAATTAAAATCCCCAAGAATTTAAAATATATGTGTAAAATCAACAACATGTAGTTCGTTGATATTATGGTATTTTGTGACGTCACAATTTCCACCAAACCTATGATTAGTAACACATAAACACTCCTTCCAAATTCCAATAATTTATTAACTGCGGACTTACTATCTGCTTGTCACACATTCTGTGACAAGCAGATAGAGATACACATGACTCTTGGCCTATAAATAGCACGTAACGCTATTAAAACCCCACTTGCTAGCCCCACTAAACCAAACTCCCTCATCAGTTTACCATGCTATGGCCAAGGTATTGCAGGTTTTCTTGGCTGTAAAGCGAATGCTCTAGCGTATATCTTATCTGCAAGCTATCAGCTTACCATAATTCTAAAAGCATTCCATCCATTACTAGCTCCAGGCTGAAGAGGATGATAAATCCTAAAGCCTCCTTCAAACAAACTCTCCAATCTCCTAAAAATATACAATCCCAACAGGGAGTGTAGTTTTAGTGGGTACAAATCCCACACTGTTGGATGCAACGGGCATCATTCGCATTTTAAAAGTTTCTCCGCTTCCTACGTAAAACAAAAAAAAGGTATTAAAATCAGATCCTGTTCTCATATCGAGAAGCGCAGACCAGCACGCCAGATGAGCCAGCCAGCCGTATAAGCCAGCCACAGTTACACCATCAGTGTTTGTGAGTTTGTTTATTAAATCATATTATTTGCTTTTAATGTTTCCTTTATATCATTGAATGTGTAGATTGGCTTTCTTTGTTATACCGTATGATAGTCTAGACGCAGGCGTTTGAATGACATTACCTTTCTTCCTACCTGACCTGGTCCTATATAACTAGAATGCATACTGCTAGCTAGTGCGTAGTACAGTTAGTGTTAGTCACTTAGCAGCGGTCGCGTCAGTACGACGTTACCGGCTTAGAGTTTATCATTTTCTTTCATTACCCGACAAGAGTGCATACTGCTGGCTAGTGCGCAGTACAGTTAGTGGTAGTCACTCAGCAGCGGTCGTGACAGTGCGCAGTACGACACTGCCGGCTTATAGGCTTCTTCTCTTTCATTACTCTACCGGAGTGTATATTGCTAGCTGTGCGCAGTATATATAGTGGTATACACGCAGCACCGGTCACGTTAGTGCCCTGTACGACGTTACCGGCTTATGCACGTTACCGGCCTAGGCTACCTACCTGACCATTTGTGCATCTGGTGTGCTTGAAATTACCGCCATTTTCCGCTGCTTTCCGTATTATTATTTTGTCACCGTATTTATCAGCACCGCTAATATTTAGATAAGCGCCTTTTTAATTTATTTTTTGCTTTATAGCGTGTACCTCCAACGAATCTCAAGTTCAGCACCTTTAAAAAGACGACGCCATACACGAGATTCTTCTTTGGGCAGATGTCACGTAACAACTCTCTAAACAATAGAGTAAGTACTTACGTCATAGTCGGGTCGTGTGACCGAAGTAAACTCAAAGTGCCCCGGGTTACGGCCTTTTGCACCTGACTTGCTATTTCTTCAGCTTTTGTCTCGCAAGTCGGTATGATCTTAATATAGTTTATTAGAGAGGACCTGGCGCCTCCCATGACTCCAATGATGAGGAC
>WYDF02269840.1:0-18182 GCA_009867245.2 Adranes taylori | reverse complement strand
CTAAAAAATCCGATATATAGTAATTTTCAACGGACAATTGTTAATGAATTTGATGAACTTTGTGGGCGTTACCTTAGGCTAAGCAGATTTATCTGTTGTTCTTAAGAAGAGGCCACCGTTTTAAACGCTTTCCACGTAAAAACTTGCCACCGCTATCTCGCGGTTGGCTAATCACTGTTCTCGAAGGGGGGATGCGGCCTGTCGCTCGTTTGCAAGTTAAATCGATTAGAAAGCTCCTTATACTCATTATTGTACGAAGGGATTCCGAGCGAATCACTACGCATCACAGTCAGAAGATTCTCTTTTTCGCTTCAGATTTGAGGAGCTCAAGCTAAAGCTCCAACTTTAACTATTTTCGTAATGACCTTGAAATTAATCGGAACTCTTTTAAACAGCTATTTTCATATATCAGTTCAAATAGAAGTATAAAATCGTAAACTCTTGGAAGTGATGCAATGCGAAATTATTCCTTAAAATTCGCAACTGTCAAACGGACACCGTTCATTCGAGGAAAATTCTACCTTCTCCAAGATTTTAGCAGAAATTTCGACTAAGTTCTGTCTAGTTTGGGTGGCAACACCAAAACTGCCACGGTCGCAGCCGAACACCAAAAACCTCCAATTTCATATAAAAACCTCCAATTTCAACGAGGCGCATTTTGAGTCTTGTTTCTATTAGATCATGAGTGAGCAAGAGTCGCACAGTTATATCAGTAATAGCACTCGAATAAGCTACAAACTTATTCTCGCAGAATAAGCAATAGTTCCACTCCTGAATCTGTTTGAACACCAAGTAAAGCGTCACCAACGCAATCATCAATTTAACATCCCCTTCATTGCCATTTTTACATCCCTTTCCGTGCATCTTCGAGCATCCTGGAGAAGATCGACGCTAAGAGAAGCCACGACCAATGTACCAACCGCATCGACGAGCCGACGAGCCAACCGTGCAGATGAACCAACAAATCCACCTCACCGATGAGCCAACCACACCGACGGCCGCATCGCCAATAAATCAACAAGGCCAATAAGTCAATCTCACCCACGAGACTTCCTCATTGAAGCAGTACCGCCAATAACTAGTCGACACCGTCAAACGACCAATTCGCCTCACGCCAGCAACATTTGCAGACCGCCGCCATACGCTCATTTCATTCGCGAACGCTTCGTTCATACCTCCGACGTCATCAGGTCACGATCGTCAAATTTACGTACTAGCGGAACGTCACGAATCACCAATTCAACCAAGATCACTTTTACGCGAAAAAGAAATCAAATCAATCTTAATAACAAATCTTTATACGCTAGTTCGAAAGTTTTCTAAATCGTAAATATTTTACTTTGTAATTAGCATGAAACAAAAAAATAACGCAGTCCAAAATAACGCACGCGAGTATTATAAATATATTAAATAATAAAACCCAGGTTAAACAAGCTGATACACAAAAAAAGGCTTGTCTTCTACGACAATTAAGGATTGCCATTCATCAGACGTAAACAAAGTTTATATTTTATTTTGAAACTGCTATAACCTAAAACAACCTTTAGTGATGAGTAAGGGTAAGATAAAATAAATTTTTTTGCTAAGGTTTTGCCAGATCGATCGAGAATGTTTCATAGACCGTAAAAAGAAAAAGAAAGGGATAGTAAGGAAAAAGTTTAGTAGACCGAGGCTTACAATTTTGTTAGATTTGAAGTAGTGCAGTCACAAATTATTGTTAAAACTCGCGTATTTTGTTTGCTCAATTTTCATCATGAGAATTGTGTCTGGAAGACAAATGTGAGTTATAATTTGTTTTATTATTCACCAAAATTCACAAATCTCTATTAATTATGATTGTATATGTAATACATTATTTATTTCGAACAATTCAGTGATACGTTTTATTTAAATTTGTTTAATTTAATGCATGAGCCGTACTTGTTTTAGTATCATTAAATCTTAGGTTTTATTTAAGCAAGGGTCCTAATAATTGAAATTTGATTAAGAATTAGATTAGTGTGTGTATTTTTTTTGAAACCCTAAATAATAATATATCAATTTCGTCCAGCCCTAATCTAATTATTACTTTGATTCCGGTTGCATTGGAAGGGCATTAAGTGGAAGTATAATTTATTTACCCAGATGGGGCTCACATTTTTTTTACTAAAATTAAAGCTCTCGTTTCTTTTGTTATTTTCTGATCATACATCGTATAATCAAATTATTTATAGTTAACTACAGCAGATGTACCTTTTTAAAATGAGAATAGTTTCGAATAACTTAATTGTTCACAACACATACTATGCACATTATAAAATATCTCGCTAAAATATTCAACGTATTTCATAAATGTATCCATCTTGTGTAACAATTTACATATTGTATACGAAACTGAGAAATGCAAAAAATAGAAAGAATACGAAATATGCAAACGAAATTTTAAGGTAAATAGAATGCAGGAATCGTTGAAATCAGTATTCCCATGCCAGTTATTTACTTATTATCCGAAATGTAATAATAACAAAATTGGAGAGAATATTTTACATTATATTATACTTCCAAATGTAAAACCATATACAGCGTGTCTCTATTATGACGCCTAAGAAGAACGTAGCCTACATATTAAACATATTAAAAAACTTTTAATATGTACTTTTAGTACCAATAGTATGTTTTGTTCAATCCTGAAATACAAAAAAAAATAAGATATTTAGAGATTGGGAGAGGTACTCGGCGCCTCCACCAAATTGTCGTGACCCATTTTTAATGGTAATGACGAGGGTTGTTGCTCAGCATCATGTATTTTAATTACAAATATAATTAATAATTCAACGGGTTACCACATAGATAATCTTTTAAAATTAAATTGTTTCGAAAACCTTAAGCATTATTGAGCGAAGACAAGAATGTCGTCCTAAACGGTGCCTACAGGCTAGAACTATGCAGTTGCAAAATAGTACGGCAGTGAAATTATTTTCCTAGAATAGAAAGCAGCTATTTCCTGCTGAACGGATTCTAAGAAATAATGCGTTTTTCTGAACGTAATAGAAATTAACTGCAGCTCGAATTTATTTGAATGTAATTTATAAACTAAGATAACCCGCTTACATCCCGATTATATTTAATTCAATCCTTTAGATTTTTGGTACAAGCAGAAAAGATGGCCGTCCACTATAACCTGATGATTTAACTGAAAAAGGACTAGAGAGCAGAATAACCAATCCAATTAAAACAGTAGGAAAACCCCCATCAAACAATAAGATTTGGTTCAATCTAGAGGACGCTCAAAACAAACCTAAAATTATAATATTTTTTATTATCGAGAAGAACAATTTAAAGTATATTCGGATCGCCGACGAAAATGAATTTTTTCACCTATCTTAGAACAATTATAGAATACAAAAATATATACAAAAAAGATTAAAACATATTAACAGAAGGAATTGGAATGGTTAAAAGCAAGTGTTGTTTAATTTGTAATACTAGAATCGCTTTACAAAAAAAAACGGAAATGTTAAAAGACACTTTAAGACAGCACATAATAAGTATGGCTATCCACAAAACAGTGAGTTACGAAAAGCAAAAACTATAGAATTACAAACAGGTCTTGCAACTCAGCAGTCAATTTTTACAAAACAGACCGCAAAATCAAAAGCAGTTACGATTGCATCCTTTCGAGCGAGTCATATTATTCTAGCTAAAAACGATGTTTCCCAAAACCATTATAAAATATTTAGAAATTTTTTATTTTAAAAATGTTTATAAAAATTGTTATGAAATATAAAAATCAAATAATTTTGCCCAAATCCGTAATAAAATATTTTTCAAAATTTAAAATTTGAAATATATTTATTAAAAATCTAAAATTAATCTATCCCCCCAATTTGGATTTTGCCCAAACCCATTATAAAATATTTTTCAAATTTTAAAATTTCAAAAAATATTTATCTAAAATCTATCCCCACAATCAGTAATCAATTTTGAAAATTTTTGAAAATTTTAAAATCTGATTTAAAATTTTTTTTTCTAAATATACAAAATTTTACGATTTTGCCCAAAACCATTATAAAATATTTAGAAAATTGAAAGTTTTATAAAATTGTAAAAAATCGAGTAAGTTTGTCCAAATCCATTATAAAATATTTTTCAAATTTTAAAATTTCAAAAAATATTTATCAAAAATCTATCCTCACATTTAGTAATCAATCAATTTTGAAAATTTTTGAGTTTTAAAATTTGATTAAAATTTTTTTTTCTAAATATACAAAAGTTTACGATTTTGCCCAAAACCATTATAAAATATTTAGAAATCTCAAATTTTTTATAAAATTGTAAAAAATCGAGTAAGTTTGCCCAAATCCATTATAAAATATTTTTCAAATTTTAAAATTTCAAAAAATATTTATCAAAAATCTATCCCCACAATCAGTAATCAATTTTGAAAATTTTTAAGTGTTAAAATCTGATTTAAATTTTTTTTTCTAAATATACAAAATTTAACGATTTTGCCCAAAACTATTATAAAATATTTAGAAATTTGAAAATTTTTATAAAATTGTAAAAAATCGAGTAATTTTGCCCGAATCCATTATAAAATATTTTTCATTTGTAAAATTTGTAAAAATATTTATCAAAAATCTAAAAAAAATCTATCCTCAAAATTTGTCAATTTTAAAATTGTTTTTAATTTAAAAAATTTTTTAAATTTTCAAAATAAGATTTTGATAAAATTTTTATTTTCTTTTTAAATATACAAAATTTAACGCTTTTGCCCAAAATCATTATAAAATATTTAGAAATTTTAAATTTTAAAATTTTTGATCAAATTTAAAAAAAAAGTACCATTATAAATATCCATTATTGCCCAAATATTATTAAAATGATTTCTTGAATTTAACCCTCTCTAAGTTTTAATGCCTCTTAATGATTTTAGGTATCTCTCGTCCATCTAAATAAATTACCACCATTCGCGACCCTTAAAAGGGGATCGTGAAATTATGTAAGGAACTATATACGACTCTGACCGAGGACTTTATATGGAATGTAATACGATGTTATGTTCGTGTATTGGTTAACACCTGGTACATATTGGAACTGAACAAAGCATAGTTGTGCATGAACAAATAGGAGATGGAGTTTGGGTTTCGTGAGGGACGCTCAACAATAATTGCTGTTAACGCGGTGATAGTGGCGGGCAAAGCAGCCCAGACAGGTGTCTGACACACGAGTAACTGTGTGCGTTGGTCTTGCTAGAAGTAAAAACGCATTGAACACTGCGGACTGGTCTAAAATAAAACTGTGTTGAGAACGAAGAAAGAACCAGCTTATCTGCAGAGGATACTTTCCAACTAACTTTCCCGTAGAACCTTGAAGTACGTCACAAAGGACAATAGCAAAAGAGTGAGAACCCATAGCTGGATTCAATATTGGGACTGACACTTTGGAACCTTACGAACGACGGACTGCTTGCGTATGCCAATGACGTAGTCATCATGGCAATGTGTAGGATCGAGCAGGAGCTCTAAAAGAACCTGAGCTACGCAATTGCTTGCATAGAAGAATGGATGGACGATAACCATCTGTGCCTCGCCATGATACTTACGAGGAAATGAAAAGTCTAGCATCATGAAAAGTCTAGCACCCCGCCTAGCATCAGGGTTGTTGGTCACAGAATTAACTTCAAAATCGAAGGAGTAGTGCTGGATAGGGCTTTGAGACTGGGGGAGCATGTAAAACATGCGGCCCAGAAAGCTACTAAGGCAGACACGCAACTTGCTAAACTGATGCCGCGCATGGGAGGTGCAAGTTCTAGCAGGTAGAGACTGCTGTATAGTGTTGTTGAATCTTCCGCTCTCTATACGACATTTGTGTGGACTGATGCCTTGAGACACCAAGAACAGCCGGACTACTGGATAAAACGCAACCGATGAGACTTATAGTGTTACACGGAAGCGCTGAATGTGATTGCAGGAGTTGTCCCTATGCGAATTCTGGCGCTGGAGAGAGCCGGAGCATACCTGAGAGACTCTACTTGACAGCAGGATTGAAACAAGTCAGTACACAGTGGCAGAGAGATTTTGACTAATTGATTTAGAGTACTGCGCAATCTATGAAGATTTATTGCTGTAACTCATGGAAATTAAAACCATGTACAAGAATATTAATGATAACAAAAATATTCAATAAAATTTTATAGTTATGCTAATAATCGATATCTAGATAAAATGAAAACAATAGAACACTGTCACCTTGCAAAGTCAGCAAACTGCATTCTACACATAATATTTTTGTGTTTATCTTTTAATTATAATAATTTGTAAATGCAATGACTTTGAACTATTAAGAAAGAAGAAAAAATATAAATAAAATAAAATAATTATATATTTTATTGAAATTAATATTAGAAAATTTTTTCAATAATTTTCCCCTGTTTATCCTTGGATGAACAGTAAATAATTTTATTAATATTTATACCACAATATCTTTTAAATAAAGTCCTGGATTTTTAAAGTATATTTATCTACTTTAAATCTCGCATACATGATAAATAAAATTGTTCGATTATGAAAACATCTGTTTAAGAGTTTTTATGTAAATGAGAGATGTATCAAATATCATTTCTCGCCATGCTATCGAGATATTCTGACTTTCCAGAATTCCGGATTTAACAATTTTTCCAGCGCATGGTTTACTAAAAAGAAAAAAGTAAAGAAATACACAAAGGAAAATGTAGTGAGAGACCTGGACCTAGGTTCGAACGTCAGCGTCAGCGAATTTTAACGTCAGCGAATTTGCTCAACGTACAACTTGTTATATAGATTGAAAGGTCAGCAAAAGTTAACAGTTTTTATACTATTTCATGTTGGTTTATTATATATTTTTTCCTCCGTATACTTGTTTAAGGTTTCCGGTCTCTAAATTGAATGTCAAAAATAACTTTTTTTAATTCGTCTAGCTTTACAAATTTTTATTTAAAGCAGTAAACTGTTACTCCTATTTGATTTTAAATTATTAAAACAAATAATTATTTAAAATTATTTTATTTATTTTAGTATAATAATACATAGTGATATAAGTATAGTAAGGTATATCACGTCTATTTTTGGTGGAGAGGGTTACTTTCCGACGTGACATTGTAAGAGAGGGGATGATTTTTGTATGGGGTACGCAGTGTCTCGTGGTCTCACCTTAGAGGTACTAAGATCCTTTATTACTTTATAGGAATGCACTTGGTTTTAATGCTTGCCTTGGTTTATCTTCGTCTAACAAAGTTATTAATTTAATTATTGACGTAGGATGTTCTAATTACAATCCCCTAGTTAGCCCAACAGAATTAGAGTAAAACACTAAACTGAACCATTGCTAAGGTGGGGGTACCGTTCCGATTTAATCATGCCTCCTGGGACTAAATAATTAATGGTAGCGCCAACCCTTAATTATAGCCGATAGTCTCTATAATTAAGGCAGAAAAATGAACGAATTGTTAAAACTTAATAAGAATATATTGATCGTTTAAGAAAGGCAGTCACGCATTAAATAAAATATTCGTTCATTCAAATAAATAAAATGAAATAATCAACGCCTTGCGATTAATAAAATAAATCAATACTTCCTGCGTCCTGCGTTCAAATAGTCAAACAAAAATGGCGTCTCAAATTTGTTAGTTTACATTCCAATAAATATTAAATAAAATACTTACAGTTCTGCCGATGCTCACAAACTTATGTCATTATTATTTTTAGATGATCTTAATGATCTTATTTATTTATTTAGATTTATTTTGAATTACCTTGATCAATAAATAAACCTTGTTCCCGAACGATTTTAATTTACTTTATTCGTAAAAATCATTCTTAAAAGAATTATCTAATTTATTAGCAAAAATACTGACTAATAATTACTGTAAGCCTCATGCCTATTTAATTAATACTGCTTTGTTACTATCACTGACAGTATAACATATTCATGACTTTATTTTTATTTAAATCTTATTTAATCAGCATTAATTCATAATTATATTTCACTCAACTATCGCGCATAGTCTACGGCGGCACTTACTAAATCTTAGTGTTTTCTCAAGTGCGGCTTTATAGAGTTATTATTTGTTTTTGATCTCGCCTTTAATTCGACCTATCTAGATGGCGATATGTATATTTTAGGTCATGATATATTCGTACCTAATTAACACGTACGCCTTGAACTCCCCCTCTATTAGATGACCTCGGTAGATGCATTTGGCTTCATTAATAACTCTATGTAAAAGCATTTTCAATCGGACCTATGGTAGTTTAACCAATGACCGTCAACTCCTTTAAATTTTATGTACACCGCTAAAATTTTATCGCATCTAGTTACCTTAAAGTATTTATATTATTTGTGAGTGTCTAATGCTCAATCTTGATAACATCAAACTAAACAGGAACGTGAACAAATTGCCACGTTATACTCGCCACCAACCCGGGAAAACTCGTCCTCGAAGTTTAACAACACTCGAGATCATGAATAACTTGATCAAACCCAAAAAATGGTTAACCTAATTACCCAAACTAATTTCATATATAAACGTATTGCATGTTCCCCTTATGGTCTGCCAAATCTATATCCTAAGTCTATCCATTGTCTTTCAATTCAACTTTTAACTCTATGTCGATTATAACACGTTCTAAATTTCATCTCTAAGTCCTACTATTCTTCATATAAAACTAACTAATCTTGTGCTTATATAATTTGACATTTTAAAAGCCAATTCTCACCGGTTAATCACCTATTTTGTTCAGTAAGGCCCGGCAGATTCACCATTCCGATTACTTATTTGATGCAATGCATTAAAATGTTGGTGAATGTTTAGCGATCGATTTTCGGGAGCTTTTGATCAAAAAGGTTCGCAACATTCACCATTCCGATTACTTATTTGATAAAATGTATTAAGATATTGACAAATGCTTTGGGGTCGATTCTCGTGCATTTCTTTGCTCATCGTTCGCATATCTTCGAATATCATCGTGTTGATAAATATTAAAACAAACATTTCTAGGTTATGTCATTTATAATTAAAATATTTTTATGTTGATGTCACTAGCATTCCAAAAGTAACTTGATTTATGTTGGTAGTTCCAAAAGTAACTAGATTTGAAACTAATGGTAGGTAGATACTTGCATTTAAAAAAGTATGTGCTACATAGAGTAGATGTAATATATTTGGTGCTTCGAAAAAGTCACCAGCTATTCTGGCTATTCCAGTATACCAGCTATTCTCAATTTATATTTGTATTTATTCTTCTATTTAAAAATACCAATTATAAAGTTTGTTTTTGTTGTCGCCACATATATTTTCGTTGTATATTGTTGCAACACCGAGTGGTGCATATACACTTCTATCAAACATGATATCGGACTCTCATTAATTCAATTAATTAATAATAGCAATAAGCAATTCCTTAATAAATCATAAATTAAATGAGAAATCCTATAACAATATATCTAAATTGACTAATCTACTAATTCATGAAAGAAATATAATATGCAATTAAATATAATCTAATATACAACCTAATCAATCAACTAATAGTAATAAATTAGTTAAATCAAGAAACAAATATGAATTATACAATATATAATCGTAATATGTTAAAATAAAAACCAGCAAGAAACCGTCAAGAACATCAATGGTTCCTTGCCTTTCACATCTAAGCATCAAACAAGTTGCCGAAACGAGTAAAATGTACATATTAGTCGGCATATCTCGCTCAAAGCTTTGTATAAAGCCGCCGGCCGTAAAACGACAGCGGCCTCATTGTTGTAGAATACACGAGAGATTTTTACGTTTCCGATATAGCCAACAAGTTTTCATTCTTTAATCATTTTAAAATAAAGGTTTTCTTTGTCGACGAGTATATGTTTCAACAAGAATCATCATGAATATTAGAACCCACCACATTTTCTGAATGGCGGTTACGCTTTTTACCCTTTTCGGCTTTCAACAAATCTTTCACGAAACGAAACAGATTAAGTATCCGAAGACACATCGTCTGCGGAATCTTTCGATTTCCAAATAATTATCACCTTCTTCTCCTCTTATTCTCATACCATTTTCCTATTATCTGTGACATCGATGCAAGATATGGAGAGTAACTCGAGAAGAAGACGTTACCTAGAAAGCACCGACCATTCGAGAGTACATGGTCATCACGGATGCCAGTTTAAATATTTCGACAGAGGTCAAATTCACAACATCATTATTCATCAACAAGAAGCCTATTATCTTAACGTTTCAATACATTTCTACACCTGCGCGCATCTCTACGTAAATCCTACGCCAACAGCGCATCGATAAAGTTCTACGTCTTCCAATGTCCGATTCGATCATCATCCACGTATTATTCAACCAAGGTTCATTTATTTAATCCAGTCAACTTCAACGCCGTTGATACAGAAGAGAAGTTTCGTTCCAGAGCCGTACTCACAGTGGAAAGACTACAATAAAATACGTACAATCATATTTAGTTAGTCACTCGTTATTTGACTTATTTGTTTAAATGGAAGAAGAGAACTGATTCAGCCTAACCAATTTTTAATTATATTTACAATCAAGATTATTGTCAGTCATTTAAAAATCGGGCTTCGAGTCATATATTTGCAGTTATAAATACTAGAACAATAAACCAAACGATTTAAACTTGTTATTACCTTTCCGTGTTTATCATATAAGAAATTGTGTACTTTATTATTAAAATTAGACAAACGAATTCCTAACCCAACCCTGAACGTAAATGCGGCAAGAGCAAATTATGTTACAAATAAAATTAAAATATAAAAAGCAGTATAGCAGTTATAAAATAATTACGATCCTGCTCTGTTTATGTTAATTAAACCAGTAACAAATATTGGATAAGGTATAGAATATTCCAAATAATAACGCCGATCTAAAATATATATTTCACACATACAGATATTCTTAGAAAACACCAACGTTATGTATGACCTACATTTTCAATGTAATTTTATAATACGTTTCGATATAGGAATAATAGCATTTTCAATGCAATTTTGACGGTGTGAACCTGTCTAATTGTTAAAATGGCAAATCCAAATAAAGCAGCAAATGCAGTGTTAAAGCGGTAAATGCGACAATTTCTCCTTCCCTTTTCAAAAAACAAAACCTATAAAAACTGGAACTAATTTAGCGCTTATTTGATTAATTTTGGTAAAAATTTAACGGAATTCTCATTTCTTTTAGAGAAAAGATTTGAGTTTTCAGTGTTATGCGCAAGCATATATTTTTAAAGAACATATATTTACAAACACACGAAATTAAAAACAAAAATGTTTTTAATATTGGAATATTCTGTCTTAAATATAATAAAAGAAATGATTCTTAATATCCTCCCAAAAAAAAAACTAATTTTGATTCAAAAATTTCCATTTTATAAAATCTTTATCGCTTAAAAAATTGGCTTAATTTACATATCTCGTCAAATAAACGCAAGAGAATTGTATATGACGTCCCCACATATGAAATAATTACATTATTGGTTCTCCGAATTTCGATAGAAATAAGACATTTTCCGAGATTTTTTTTTTGGGTCTGTATCTGTCAGTATGCATTAAAAGCAAAAAAAAAACCGGGCTTCAATGCCGCCGAGAACGAAAACAAGATGGGAAAAAATATATCGTCATTATAGCCTGTGGGAGTTTCATGTCAACTGCATAAGCGTGCGTCATGAAAAGAAATGAAAAGCAAAATATAATTACTTAAAAAATTATAATCGAAATAAACATTGCTACAAGAAAATAATTAAAAAATCATGGTTCACTAAATTTACATATTATATTTGTTCCACAACAGTAACATGTCTTGATAAGTTAAGAGGATTCAGAGCCTGTAAGATAGTGAGGAAAATAACTATTGCGCGTTCCGATAAAGAAAATTATTACTCGATATTTTGGATTTTTTTGAAATGAAACAACAAATATTATTTTTGTAAACAAAATAAACTAATGAACGTTACAAAAATCTTCCAATGTTAGTAAACTTTACGCGGGAATTGTGAAAGCAAGAGTCCGGTACCCATGTCGACAGCATCCTAATCGAGAGATGGTATGGAGTGCCCACTCTAAATTGGGTAAATTTAGGTGCCATTTCGTGATTATTTACTCCACCGTAGTGAAAGGGCCCAGTACCTTATTTGTAAAAAAAAAGCAAGGGAAGCTAAGAGGTAATCCTGGCTCCACGAAAGCTAGTCACAGCTTAGAGTGGGTCGCCATTCTCCTCATTACATCATAATCACTCATAAAAGTCATCAAACCATGCATACACAAGCACAATCATCTATCCATTTAAACATCCTCGGATTCTTGTGTCACTGTTCCTATACGACTGCTCCGTGGCGATATTGCTGGGGGCGGACGGACAGTAAAAGCAGAGAACGATCTTCAGATCGTTCTATGAAGCTATTTGTACGATAAAAAAATTATGTACACCACCTTGGAATGCGCTTCGAACCAAAGACACTGACGTGTGGCGTCCCACAGGGCCCGGTACTAGGCCCCACACTGTGGAACGTTATGTACGACACTATGTTAAGACTTCCTTTTCCACGCAGTCTGCAGCTTTTTGCCTTTACCGATAATGTTGCCGTTATGACAAAGCACAAGAATCGTAAATCTGCAGGAAGACCTCAGCAGATGAATTGCCCAAATTGAGACCTGGATGAATTCCCATCGACATAAAAAAACTGAGGCAATAGGGCTGACGGGCAGAGGAAGGGTACCAGAAGCAGATATTAGGGTATTGGGACCCCAAGTGTGCTTCATGAATGAAATCAAATACTTGGGAAGGGTGCTAGACAAGTCGCTTCGATTCTCAGCACACGTGAAGTATGCCCCTGAGAAGGCTAGCGCAATAAGTTCTCAGCTTTCTAGGTTAATGTCAAGAATGGGTGGCTCAGGTACCGGCAGTAGGAAACTATTGTATAGTCTGGTTGAGTCTACGGCTCACTACGTGGTGCCAATCTGGGCGGATGCAATAAACACGATGAGGACTGCGGGAATACTAGAAAAACGCAGCGCGTGGTCCTTTTGCGTGCTGTATGCGCCTACCGGACAGTATCCCTTGAAGCATTGAACGTTATTACAGGTACTATGCCGATAAAACAGCTGGCTGCAGAAAGGGCGAGGTCATACGCCCGCAAAACAGCCCCAAAATAAAACACCCCGACACATTGAGCAGTTGGCAAGTAGCATGAGACAGCAGCACTAAAGGTAGATGGGCACATAGACTAATCCCATGCTTCAAGAAATGGTACGAGGCGAGGAGAGGTAGCCTTAACTACTATCTGACCCAGATGCTAACTGGGCACGGCAGTCTTGGCGCCTATCTGTACCGCATAGGACAACGGTATACCGATACGTGCGAGTACTGTGACGCCAACTGCAGCGATAGCGTGGACCACACTCTATTCTCCTGCTAACGTTGGATAGCCGAAAGACATGTAGCAGAGGTATACCTGGGTACAGATCTACACCCAGACAGAATAATCGCGAGGATATGCGGCGATGGAAAAGCGTGGGAAATATTTTCAAACCTGGCTACAGCTATTCTTAGCCAAAAGGCACTCAGAGAGGAGGACTAGAATGCGAGGAAGAAAACTCGTACTGGTAGGAGGATGAACAGGCCTAGACTCATCTTTTCTAATTGAAGGAAGAGGAGGAGCCTAGGTCTACAAATCAGGTAGGCACTATACCATCAGGTGACCTTACTGAAGAAATGTGAAAACAGGCACCGGTAGACGTGACCCTGGCCCCCGAGAGGCTTTGGTGGGTCCCATTTGTGACACAGTTGAACCCCACATAACCAAAACCGACCATCTGGGTAGTCGACAGGTGACTTTCCTCTCGGAAAAAAAAAAGATTTAGGTGCTCCTACAAAAAAATTGTCAGCAGGGCAAATTGAGCTTGGCTGAAAAACGTACATTTGCTATGGGTGCATATTATTCAAGCCGCGTATGCATTCTGTAACGAATAGTCATACAATAATGAGCAAAGACACAATTCCACCTTGTTAATATTGTAACGTTTAAATTTGAGGGTTGATTTTGTTTCCAACTGGCAAGAGAAATTCCTTTTAATGGGGTACGCAATGATTCTCTCCTACACTACGGGATTCTCTCGTACATTACACAGTGCGATTCACTTTAATACCCACTTGAATTCACCCACTACGTAATGACGTTATAATCCCTAGATTCCCATTACCTTTTTTAAACTAAAACGCTAGTCTTTAGTAGGGTCACGAGTACTCTTATTACTTAATTCTGCTAGATCAAACATAAATTTAACTAAATTGTGCGCAACCTGTTTTATTTGGACAAAACAGATGCATAATCTTAACAAAATGATTTAGAAAATGCGTACATGCGAGAGCAAAATTATAATTCGTGTATTCAAATAAAATAACGCCTCATCGCAAATAATAAAAGAATATTTGTGTTCAATTACTAAGTGCGAATAGATTAATACAAATGGCGTTCAAGTTTCGTCAAATAAATTCCCAAATTATTAAAAGATTATTTAACTTACAAGTTTTCTCGTTCGTACCTTATTCTAGAATTCACAAACTTATTCTAGAACTACGCACCATTACCTTACCTAGAACACCGCACGCACCTACGCACCTTAATTTATCTGAAGAAATAAACTTGTCTAATCAATTTAATTTATTTTAGTCAAAGAATTCTTAACTTTTATCCAACACTGTACTGTACTTTGTCCCATATATAAAACCCCATATCCCATATCTATAAATTGTAATTCTAATTTAACTCATTTTAATTTTCAAAACCTTGACTGACAAGGATTCACTCTACAACGTAACATTTCTTATGACAGTGTCTTCCAGTAGGAGCTGTGTGTTTTTTATTACTTTCTTTGAATAGCTAATCTCCTACCAGAGAAGAGAAGGTAAAGAAGAGGTATAGTACAGAAGAGAAGACTTATGAGTGTACGGAATGTGATTACAAAACTGCACTCATTGCAAATCTTTTGAACCACAACGAACTGATGTCGCAGAAAAACCTTTTGAGTGTACGGATTGTGAATTCAAAACTGCATACAAATCAAGTCTTTGAAGCCACAAACGAAATCATAGCGAAGAGACGCCTTTTGAGTGTATGAAATGTAATTTCAAAACTGCACTCAAGATAAATCTCTTGGGCCACAAACGAACTCATTGCTTTGAGAAACCTTATGAGTGTGCGGAATGTGATTTCAAAACTACATACAAATCAAGTTTTTTAAGCCACAAACGAAATAATAATAAAGAGAAGCAATTTGAGTGTATTGAATGTGATTTCAAATCTGCACACAAGGCAAATCTCTTAAGCCATAAACGAACTCATAGCGTAAAGAAACCTTTTGAGTGTACGGAATGTGATTTGAAACCTGCATACAAATCAGGTCTTTTAAGCCACAAAAGAAAGAATAGCGAAGAGAAACCTTTTGAGTGTACGGAATGTGATTTTTAAACTGCATACAATGCAAATTTCTTGTACCACAAATGAATTCATAGCGTAGAGAAATCATTTGAAATCATAGCAAGAAAACCTTTATGAGTGTATGGAATGTGATTTCACAACTACATACAAATCAAGTCTTTTAAGCCACAAACGAAATAATAGCAAAGAGAAGCCTTTTGAGTGTACGGAATGTGATTTCAATACTGCACTCAAGGCAAACCTCTTGAGCCACAAACGAACTCATAGGATAGAGAAACCTTATCACTGTACGCAATGTGGTTTCAAAACTGCACGCAACGTACCACTTTACCCCTTCTTGCGGTAAAATGTATTCATTAATGTATTTTTAGATTAGGAAAGAATGTTAATTATAACAGAGTTATAAAAATGTCTGATATAACACAAGCACATTTGCTATTTTGCACCTATTTTCGCACAGGAAAATATTATAATACAATTTTATATTCATAGCGAAACTCCAGCAAAGTTCGTCCAAGTTTTAAATAAGTAAGCTGCTGTTAGAACCAAGTCTATAAAAATTCAAAACATATACAGAAGAGAGCCACCTTTATTTTATATTCTTTTCAAACAATTTTTTTAAACAATATTTTTCCTTTTGAATATACATGTTTTGACTACATAAGTCTAGCTAGCCGAATAAAAACATATATCTGCCTTAAAAAATTACTTTTTTATTACTAAGACAAGTATAACCTACCGAAAATTTCTGGGCATCCATTAACCAGATGTCTCCTAATAACCCGTAATTAAAGCAGTCTTGGCATATAAACTTATTTCCTTTATTAAATAGGATGATGTTGAACAAGTCATGATCCTCATTCTCTAATGATCTGTCTTCTTCATGTATGGAAGCAATAATCGACTACAAAAAGAGAAGGTGCTAACCAAATTATTGCATATGCACCTGCAATGGTTGCACATTCCCCAGCGGTAAACATCTAATAAAACTGGAAAAAAAAAATACAAGGATGGGCTTAGATATTTTGGCCTATGTGAATGCTGTGTGGCTTTTATTCATTGCTTTGGCTAACTAATTTCCTAGCAAAATTACGATCAGTACTTCTCACTATTTTCTCCCTTCCTTTAGTAAATTGCTATAATTTAATGTATTCTCACTTAATTACCTGTCACGCTACTCTACAAATTACTTTCAGCGATAATGGATTCATGTTTAATCCGATCTCTTTTCTTAACTAATATTTATACAGTATCATACGGAACGCTTTCACTAACTATTGATTGATTTCCAATCAGATCTATTTAGTACCCATTCACTGACAACGTCATCGCCCATTATGCTTGCTGCATAGCTCGGTGGCCCCAGATGCGTGTAAAAGAATTTGTTTAAGATTTAATCAACTACTATAGTATTTAATCCACGATCAATGATTGTTCCTACATTTTAACTGTAGAACTTATTCATGGTAAAACTACCTGTAGGCGACTGCCTATTTTTCACACTTATTTCGTCTGACAAGCAAACTGCTTACGTAATAACAACTTTTCATAAAAATCCGAACTTATTCAAATGACTTTCAACTATCAGTCGCACAAAACTATCTAACATCGAAATAAATCAGAACGAAGATATATTTCCTCACTTTACTGGAGGTTAAGATAACAACTGCTGAAAAATTAGTGAAGGTAGCAATACAAGTGACGAATCTTGATGTTCACGGGCAAACTTAATTCTTGCAGCGTCTGAAAATTTTTGAGCTCAATGGTCGCATTGCCTCGAAGCAACAATGGTGACTCATAAAAACCGAAAGGCAAGAATTAAGTTTGCCAGTGAACATCAAGACTGGACAAGTATTTGATATTACCATCACATATTGTATTAAATTCCTTTGAATATTATTTGATTTCTTAAATATATTAAAATTTGACAAAAAATATATTAAAATTTAGAATTTACTAAATGATTTTAGATTTTAATTTTCCAATGCCTCTGAGTGCGTCATTGATGCATTCAGTGCTGAATGTGGTCCTGTTCTGTGGTCCTGTAAATTTGATGTTATAATACAAATGACGTATGAAGTGAATGATAAGACATTTGCACACAATCACACGTTTGCGTGGGCATGCGTTTGCAACCACTCTGAATTACCTATATGTCGTAAATCTTTCGTCCTGAATATAAACAGTAATGGAAGCAAATAAGGAGAAATATTGTAACGAGGCAATTTGTCCTCGTTCCTATTTCGTTGGATGTTAAAAGATCGACTTATAAATAATACAAACAATTCGAGATGTCAGGATGCGATAAGATGTGTAGCGATTTAAGCAGTTAGAAAATAGTAAGGCGACCACTAGGAAACTTACCATAGATCCGTTTTACGATCGAAGTGTAGAAATAATTATTGGTCATACCCTGTACTATTTCATCATCATCATCATCAATCAGCCAAGTTGTGTCCACTGTTTGAGCATAGGCCTCCCGTAGTCTAGTCCATCGTCCTCTATCCTGTGCTGCACTCATCAAGTTTGGTTCGATTCTTCTGATATCATCAGTCCACCGTGTAGGTGGGCGACCCCTGTTTTGAAGGGCATCTTGTCGTGGTCTCCACTCTAGGATCAGCTTTGTCCATCATCTGTCTGTTGTTCTTGCCACATGTCCAGCCCAGTTCCACTTTAACCTTGTTATGCGTTCTATCGCATCAGTCACTC
>WYDF02269829.1:0-18185 GCA_009867245.2 Adranes taylori | reverse complement strand
ACTAATATAAGTAGAGTACTATGAGCGATTTGCCGCTATGAGGATTCGCTTTGCGCGACACTTTATCTCAACGATTTCTTTTTGGGACTACATACCTCGGTTAACACTGTACTCGGTTTGTCGGTGCTCGAATAACCAACGGTACTCTATTGTATTTTACAATTTTTTTATAGGTAAACGCACATAATGGTGAATGCTTAGGGTCAGATTTAGATTATAAACTACAGTGTTCGCTATTAATTTAAGTATTGAACAGCAAAAACGACCTTTTTGACGAAAAGGGGCAATTATACATCAACAGCGACATCTATTGCCAACTTAATATCATTCACGCTGCAATCGGGGCGAAAATACCCATATTATTTTCCACTAAGGTAATGCGCGTTCACTTGTTGAGCATCGTGTCGTCGAATCTATCGCCAATAAGGCCTGGGGACTGCTTCCCCATCCACGATATTCTACCACAGAAATGCCTACGGACTATCTCGTAAATCCATCGCTGAAAAATGGGCTCGCGAACAAAGTTTATGACGACTTGGATGACTTAGTGGGCGGCATTAAAGAGTGGATTGCCTCTAAGAACAGCAACTTCTTCGCCGGTCCAACGTCCAATCAACCGGCTGCCAAACAAATGGGAAGCAGTAATTGAAGTAGATAATAAATGCCAGAATAATCATTTATAAATGTTTTTATTTTTATGTTGTTATTTTCTTTTCGTTGAATAAACTTTGTTTTAAAAAGGCCGCAATAATTGTGCACCGACTCAGCTAGTAGATATGTAAATTGATATTGGTTACATAAATGTTTTTAACCTTAAATCTATAATCAACTTGTTCAATCTCATTGACTTTTTAAACTCTCAGAGAACTATAAATAACTGATCCCAATATAACCCGCCGACGTATTTGTTCGATACTTAATTAAAAATAGCAAATTTCGTTATTGTTATAAGAGGATTCCCACAAATACGATGATAAACATTGATTTAAAACTATTTGGCTAAGCGTATTTTCTAATACTGTTCGCACAATGTCAATGCCAAAACAATAAATAACTCACATGTTTTAAAATAAATATAATTAAGTTGAATTTTTTTTTGTATACAATATGTCCTCGAAATTCAATGTTTATTAATAATACAGACTGCAATCAGTTTACAAAATAATTTATTTTTGCAGTAACTTTTAAATAATCTAATTTTATATATTCAGAAACCGAACTACAACTGTGGTAATCAAAATCCGTGTTATTAGTTATATTAAGCCTTTGACGCCGACTTTTGCATCTTGAATTTTTGATTTCGGCAATATTAAATACCTACATTATATTCTATTAAGAAACTATATATGCCACTGATAGATTTTTAATGTTATCCAAAATTGAATTTTGAGTATGGGGTACATCTGTCCCATTAGAATATTTTAGTGAGACACATACGTTCTTACAATAGGGTTGTGGAATAATTATTTTTACTTATTTCTAGAATTTTTATTTACTGAATTCTATAGTGCAATATTGGGCGAAAATTAATAATCATAATTCGTAATAGTAGTTTCTTAATTACTATGTTCAAGCATGAACAGAGAAAAATATTTAAATATTGTTATCTTTGTATTTTTTAATCTAGAGCTTGTTCTGTTAATTTAAATACAGCTTTTAAACTACAATGGAGGTACCTTGAGGATGAGACTCTCATACTCCGAGGTACTTTCGTTTAATGCTTGTACTAAACATTTGATAACATTTAAATATTAGTTACCTATTAGTGAAATATCAAGATAATCTGGGTTACGGTCATTATGATACAGCCCTTATGAGTCAAGTAGTAGAATATTTGAATAATTTAGGCCACGGCCCTGATATTTCGCTAGACAGTGTTTAGGGAATTAAGATTCCATGCATATAAATGTTAACTGCAAATTATACTTGTCACTTGAATTTCCAAGAAATAAAGAAACCATCAGAATCAAATGCTAAGTTAGAGATCAATATTTCATATTCAAAGATTATTAAGAGAAATTTCACATAAATTAAATCTATAAATATAATTAACAATCCAGAACTATATTTGTGAAAGTTAAATATAATTTCATGTACCTGTTGCTATATTCCCTTTAATAAAGAAAACTACTCTCATTGAAACATGAAAAAGTATTAACGCATAGGAGGAAATTTGTATCTTCTATGCATTTCAAACTCGCTAACGAAATTCATCTAAATACATTGCTAATTAAATATATTAAACTTATTTTATAAAAAAATAAAGAAGTTACTTAGATTAAATTTAAAAACAATATCAATATCCTTATTAAATCAAAACAATCAGTACATTCATACATTGCTACGTGCATGGCCAATGTCAAGAGATTGTATATTTCTAAATATGTTTCCCATACTTAAGAAATCGAAGACAAGTTCATTCGTATGGATAATTACTTCCTGTTTAACATTTACCTTTTCGTTCCGAAACCATTGTAAGAGTAAAACTTTTAAATAGTCACGAAACTCTTGAACTACGTTATTCTACTAAAAACAAAATTATAAGGAGATGATTTTTGTGCGAAAATTGATGAAAATTGATAAAATAATAAAGCTATATCCTTTATTTTAAATACAGATACACAACCTTATACATTATCTAAACTTCAAGCATATGGAGAATCATTCAGGCCATTACAAAATTTGATAATGTATCTATTAATAACAAAATTTCTCAGCACTTTCCTCTAAAACGATTACAACAGTTATAAGAAACTTTAAGATTAGATCACGCAAATAAAGAAGAAAGACAATCTATCCTAGATATATGTAACGAAATTACTACTTTATTTTATGTTGACGGTGACTTGTTAACCTACACTGAAGCTATTATGAACAAAATTCCTGTAACATCTAATATAATATTCCGCTTTATTCAAAAACCTACAAATTAGCGCTATTCAAAAATTCACAAGGAAAAAATAGAAAAACAAACCAGCAAAATATTAACTTAAGGTATTTTATAGAAAACAATACATCTCCATGGAATACTTCAATATGGGTAATATCAAAAGATGTAGATTGTTCAAAGGAAAAGAACTGACGCATCGTAATTACAATAAGTTCGTTGAAGGATATTAGCGTCAGTAATTCCCTTCCGGTACCCAAAATACTTTTGAAACGATTGGGTCACGCTAAGTACTTTTCAACAACAGGCGTTCATCAGATTGAAATGGATCCTAGTGATGCAGAGAAAAGCACGTTTCCATAACCATTGGGCTCTATCAATATTGTCGAATGCCATGCGGATTGAAGAACGCACCAGCAAGCTTTCAGAGGTTGATGAATTTGATCCTTGTTGGAATCCAGAATCACCATGTTTTAATTATCTTGATGACTTTGTCATTCAAAGTGGAGATTTGGAAACTCATAACAAACGGCTAATGGTAGCTTTGGCCGACTACGGACGTACAAATTGAACACACAACCGGATAAATGCAAATTCCTTTGAAGACAAATCATGTATTTAGGACATCTCATTATAGTCGAAAGAGTAATTAAAACGCTTTAAATACAGTTTGGGTATATCATTCCCTTCCGGTGTATTTGTTTTTGTTATTCCCTCTAATAACACACCTCAGCGGTTTTCGCAGTTGCGTTTCGGATGGGTTTCGTCTGTATCCATTTGAAGCGATCTTGAAATACCAGCAAATAATTATTCCTTTTTCTTGATCTCGGTAGCAGTTCTACTATATCCGTACTTCGGTTTCCAACGGTGCATAGTTTTTTGAAGGTTGCAACCTCCCCGGTGTTCGTTGCTGCGACGTTTTATACCGCTAGCATCGTTTTATAAATTTTCGTACATATTTTACTATCTCTCGGAACATTCCATGCCAATAGTAAAGAAGTGCAATTCTCGCTACAGTCTTCGCTATTCCTAAATGGCCAGCAGTCGGAAGATCATGGTTCTCCACCAAAACATGTTGTCGGTACGGCGTCGCTACACATATCTTCCACTGATTTGATATCTCTGGTTCAGTTAAATAATTCGTCTCCCAGAAGTATCGATACAATTTTCCTTGTTTGATGCATTAATTGGGATAACTCTGAGGGCGTCGTTCTACTTCAGTCCTCTTGCGGTTGTACCAGTTACATGCAGGTACTTCTTCCTCAAAAGATATCTTCGGTGTGGTTTCATCTTCGGTGTGTTGATTAATCAGATGTCGTGAGAGCGTGTCAGCTACTTTAGTGTGTGTTCTTTTCCGGTATTTTATTTACAAATCAAATTGTTGTCGAAAAACGCTCCCTTTTGCTACTCTTCCAATCGGACTCTTTATCGAGCGCGACCATTTTAACGATCGGTGGTCTGTCAACACAGTAAATGTATATCCTTCCGGATGAGGTCTCATCTTGTTGATTCCCCATATAATAGCAAGACATTCTTTTTCTCTAACTGAATAGTTCTTCGCGGATTTTGATAAGCTACGACGGGCATACGTTATAACATGTTCATGTTCGTCCAAATCTTGTGTTAAAGCTATTCCTAATCCTTATTCAGACGCATCGGTTTGCAACACAAAATCTTTTCCAAAATCTGGCGGTGCCAAAACAGGAGCCTTCCTCAAAGCTTATTTAAATGCTTTAAATAATTCTTCATGTCCCTTCGTCCAATTCCATTTTCTATTTTTCTTTAATAGTTCGTGTAGAGTTTGTGCTATTTCGTGTAGAGTTTGTGCTAGTTCGTGTAGAGTTTGCGGATCTGTTTTTATTCCTTCTTTATCCACAATATGTCACATGTAACGTAACGACTTCTTTCCGAAGGGCCACTTTTCGAGGTTAATCTTCAATTTTGCATCCTTTAATATTCATCATATGATTTGTAGATTGTAGAAGTGTTCTTCAAAAGATTTACCTAGCACAATAATGTCATCTACGCGAAAGCAATTGGTTCCAAGTCGGGTGGATTATTCTATCCAGTAACCTCTGAAATCTTGCAGGTGCTGAATGTAAACCGAACGGCTTTACTTTCAGTTGAAACAATACTCTTCCTGGTACTGTAAATGCTGTAACTTTCTACTATTTTCGTGTAAAGGAATTTGCCAGTATCCTTGCTTCAAATCGAGAGTCGACATATATTTTGCTTCTCCCAGTTTCTCCAATATAGAATTGATGTATGGTAACGGGTAGTCATCTTTGATGCTGACTTCATTAACATTCCTTAGGTCCACACAGAAACGATATTTCCCGTGCTTCTTTTTTACCATAACTATCGGCGAACTCCACGGACTTGTAGATCGCTCGTTGATGCCATTCCTCAGCATCTCATCTACTTCTTTAATTTAGAATCTTCGGATTCTGTGGTTGCTATCGTTGTTTAATTGGTTCCGCTTCTTTTAAAGTGATTTAGTGGTCTACCAAATCAGTTAGTCATGTAATTGTTGCTTCAGAAGTATTTTCTATCTTCGTTGTTTATCAGCGTCCAACTCAGATGAAATATTCATTGTCGGCTTCTTGTTATTTTCTTCAGCACTGGGTGCCCCTATAAAATGTATTTGTCCCTCACTAATTCTAATGAGAATCTTGTTTCCTAAAAAGAAATCCATTCCTCACATGAATTCATTAATTAGTTCAGGAAGAAATAAAAACTCTCGATGACTTCTTCGCTTATTCACTTCCATATTTAGCTTGTGAGTTCCATGTAAATGACTATCTTTTCCATCAGCCAGTCTCACCTTTCCAGACTGTGGTTCAGTCTTGAATATCTTATACAGATCGATCTTGTTTACTGTATCCTTTCCTATAGTTGATTGAATAGCGCCTATTTCAATTAGTGTTAAAAATTCTAGTTTTCCAATCTTAATCTTCACGTAAGCTCTATAATCGTCTCTCTTGCTGAATAACATTTCGTAATACGGCTGCTCGTGTCTGATTCTGTAATCACCGCTCCTTAGAGGTCCTGAATGGTTTCCTTGCTTATACAGGCAATCTCCAACACTGCACCTTTTGTGGCAATGCATCTTACAATCTCTTACCATTGGTCTTTTTCTCGTCGGTGGTTGATAACTCTGCGCTACTCGCTGTTCTCTTTCTAGTACTTCCCTTACCGGTGGTCCATATCTCTGCATTATCGCTTGTTCTCTCATGAGAACTTCTCTAGCTGCTGCTTGATACTTGTGTTCTACGGGTCGTCCCCTTCCAGGTGCTTCTTTCGCCGGTTATTGAAATTTTTGTCCGAATCCGAATTTATTTATTACCGGTAGTTCATAGTTCATTTCTTAACGATTCGTACTCTACTACTCGTTCTGCCAATTAATTTAAATTCCAGATGTCGGCTCTTCTAATCATAAGTCTAAATTGTGGCTGTAAATTTCGGTAAATCCAATATAGCTCCTCTGTTGCATTAATCCCTCCGTGTTGTCTTCTAATTAATATTTGTGTATCCGTGATATACGTCTTCACTAACTCGTTCTCCCGGTGTAGTCTTGGCGCCAGCTCAGCTCTAGATTCACATGGTAGTAGTCCACAGGAAAATAATAGCTTTGGAAATATTCGCCAAACGTATCTCAACTATTGTTCCATCGAGTTAGGTTATTGCGTAACCACATTGAAGCAGGTCCTCTCATTAATTCAGATAAAGCAGCCAATAAAGTCCTTTCATCTATATGATTCCGCTCTTTGTGTTCTTCTAATCCCTCTAGAAAAACTACGTGGTCCGTTTGTCAGTCAAACGAAATGTTCCATTTATAAATCTACAAATCTTCAGCTCGACGGTATTCTCTCACAGGTTCTATATTCTCTCTTATAGCAGATACATTAATTCTACCGGCAGCTCCAGCTTCTTCATTTCTATAATCATTTGGAAGGGATGTAGCAACTCTTCTTTGTCCTACGTTCGCGAAATATTCTTGCGAATGTTGACTCAACCGTTTTCTTAACTCATTTAAAGTTCCCACGGTATTTAACTGAGATCGTTCCAATTCAATGATGGTTTGCAGTTCGTGCAGTCTATTAATCCATCCTACACGATCAGCAGGTCCAGTCGCCTGTTTCGCCATGTCTCCTTTATCTCCAGAAATTGTTTCTTTCTTCTGTTTCACTTTCCTTTTTTCACTTTCCGGTATTTTCTTTCTTCCTTTTTTTTATTGTTTTCCCTTTGGAAGTACAATTGTTTTCTATGTGGTGCAATCCTCTGGAATTGTAGCTTCTCTTCTATTCTACTCTCAAGAACTTACAGTCCCTGTTCTCCTATTCGCGAGAACTTACAGTCCCTACTAGGGCGCCAAAATAATAACGATGTCGACGCCCCTCGGTTCGGACGTCAAAACATGTGACTTACTTACTACTATCTACTGCTTATAAATATATATGCTAAAAGGAAATCCCACTCGCGACGCTGGTTAATGGGAAGCCTTAGCGTCTGTCACAATATTGGCACAACTAAATAATATACTATCTAGATCTTAATGAAGTTGCTTCGGCCGCAGGTCAGTTTATAGTGAGACCGCCTTCGAACTGATGTTGTTGTTCGTCGCTCCTCAGTTATACTGAGGGTTTGGGTAGCTTCGAGTCTTCTGAGTTGTCCAGAGGTTCTCGTTCTTACTATTATGTATCTGTAACTGAAATTAATACTAATAAGTGAAACACCATTTAAACTTATAACAGAATCGTGTATTGTTTTTCTACATACAAAATAAACAATTAGCGAAAGACAAATATATACTGAATCAAATATTAATCATAAATCGAATAAATGAATATTAACTAAAATATGCTATATTTTAAGCAACAATATAAACAAAAAAGAACGGCGCTTAGCAAAACGGTCATGCAATTAAAACGATACTAATAACAATAACAAACGGCGCTGAGTGAAATATTAACAGTACGGTGGGTTTAAAGCAAGTACTAAATGCGGTGCTAAAGAATCAATACGGAAAGTGGTGAAAAATGGCGGTAATTTCAATCACTCAATATCATTCACAAAACGGAAGGTATAAGAGGAAAATATAATGGCTTCGTACCGTCGCCTTCGGGACTGACGTACTGTATGCCAAACGGGTGCTACCAGTTTCACTACCAGTATGCACTATAGACGGCGAAGCGTCGCCTTATTAACTATCGCTACTATATGACAGTGGACACTACCAGTTACAACAATAACATACGTTCTTAGTTCGGACCGTGAAATACAGTGGGAGCTGCGTAGCATTGCCTTAGAGCACAAACGCTACTGTTTGCTAAACGAATGTCACCAGCTTCACTAGTAGTATACACTAAAGACGGGATAGCATTGCCTTAAAGAACTAACGCTACTGCATGTCATTGAGCACAACCAATTACACTTACAACATGCACTCGTAGTTCAAATGGTGAGATAAGGTGAATAGTATGGCTGCGTAGCGTTGCCTTAGAGAATTAAACCTACTGTACGCCAAGTGACTACCACTAGTTTACTATATATGCAACGTCGCCAAATTTAACTGACGTAGCTATTGTACTAGTGGTATACATTTAAGTACACAGGAAAGCGGTAGGGGAAAGGTTCAAACAAAACTATACTCATGCAGTACATGCATAAGATCTATCATACAACACAACGGAGCAAGCTAAATAACACATGTAGTATAACTAATACAATGCAAATTGTATGCTTACGAAGACGGTTACCGGAATACTAGGTGGTCGCTGGTGGCTCGGTGCTAGCTAGGATGACTGGCTTCTTCTCGACGTGTGACTCGAGAATAACTCTGTAACAAAGGCGTAAGCGCACCTTATTTATAGGCCAAGAGCCATCTGTATCTCTAGCTGCTTGCCACAGAACGTATGTAAAGTCATAACACAATACATTTTGACCTGTCACGGGTACGCATAGAAAATAGTGTATTCCCGAGAGTTAAAGTTTAAATAATTTATTAAATTATAAACGGATGTTACTATCCATCCGGCTATCAGAATGCATTAGGATATCCTATATATAACACACCAATACGTAGTGCTAATGCTAGCAAATCGATTCTCTTATGTAGCATCGTTCGTAAGTACCTATTCGGCGTACCACCTATGTCACTCTCATATATACGCTGATATAATGCAACAGAACTTCCAACTAACTCGTATATATATATATATATATATATATATATATATATATTATGCGGCAGTTGGAAGGCATTATTATTTTTATTTACATTTCTAAAGCGATGTCTTATTAACAAACAACTTCTAATTTAAAGACAACGGAAAATATTTAATAATGCTTTTTTTTATTCATCGCACTAGTATTAAACTCCTTTAATTAATTTGTGACTTAACATATGTTCGTAATATTTATACTTTTAACATAGAATAGGAAAATCCCATCTGACATTTATTCTTTCTTTTACACAATAATTCTTATAGATATTATAGGCGTACGTTAATTTATATATGCTTACCCTAATTAAGTTTATTTCTCTTTTGTTTTAAAAGTAACTTTGTTACACTTTATTTATCTACAGATGTTAGCAAACGGTGAAGTACTATCACAAGGAAAGAAAGGTGCATATCAACTCATTAAATACACCAGTTGCACTCTCAATACGAGTGAATCCAGTTATAGCACTATTGAGGGAAATATTTTGACTATTCTCTGGGCGGTGACACATTTTAGACCATATCTATATGGACGACAATTTTGCATACTTCCGAACAGTCGACCTTTAAAATGGTCGGAAAACATAAGCGATTCTAGTTTGAAGTTACTTTGTTGGCGATTTATTTTAGAAGATTTTTCCTACAATAGGAAACGAAATCAGAACCCAGATACACTAAGTCGAATTATACCAAATGAAATAGCTATATCAAAGATGACGGAAACTGAGGATACTAAATTATATTAAAAGGTTTTTTTTAGAAGCTTGCAAGATTGAGCTTATTTTCCATTTTAATACCATGAAAAGTGAAGATTTAAATCTATCTGAAGAAAGAGGAAAATACGTATTATATAAAAATGAAGTTACTAATGTTATTACAATTGATTTTTAACACTATTGAGGGTAATACAATTGATTCGTAACATTTTATTTATGAAAGGAAGTGAAACAATTTTTAAATGGGGGTAAATTGCAAGTAAGACAAAGTTTTTGTACATACTTCAACATTTCGTTTAGCATATCTGAAGCATCTTTTGCTTCCGAGTTTTTCCTTCAGTTAGTAAATGATGTACCACGTTATCCACATGATGTAATGAAACAGATGGCCTTCCAGTTCATCGTTCCCTAATTATTTTTGTACTTTCTATTCCTTTTCAAACAAATTATAGAATCATTGATGTCATGAGTAATTTGAAAAATGCTTTCGACCACTATTTTCCAGATTTCCTATCGAAATAATAACGGGTACTGAGATGATGAGAAAGCTACGCCTCGCATAAACGCGTTATATTCTGTAATTGTTTTTGAACACTGTATAATGACCATGTCACCATTATTTATTTTTCGCTTTTCTTGTGTTATTTCAGCTGAATAGCAATTGCTAAGAACCAAGACTTTGTTTATAACTTATCAAAAGTTAGTTGTGATACCTGGAAATGTTGCAAGGGTTTTGTAACCGCCCTTTTCCAGTCTAGCCTTTATTTCTGTTACATTTTTACGCTATCTTGCAAACCTTCCGATAGCGGCAAATGGCAAATGGTATAATAATCAAAATGATAGTGGAAAATCCATTGTCTCTTCCTGGAAAATCTATTGTCCTATGCTGACATTCGGAAGGTCTAAAGTCTGTGTTTCAAGTTAAATACTAAACACCTCGTTAATTTATTTTGTACGATCCGCAGGCTTGAGACTGTACAAAAACATATTATCTATATTGAACGGTTCAGTTTTCATACGTTTTTTGTTTTCATTTAGCACGATTTTCTAAAAATTAATTCAATTTCTTTTTTCTTCACTTTTTCAGCATTGTTATTGATTTTCTATGGTTCAAAAAGGGCTGCAAAGTAATTATTTGAACAAGACTATCTCAACAATTTATGCGTGTTAAGATGTGTGTATATATTGTGTTTCATATGTACATATGTGATTTAATAAAAATATGCTTATATGTATTAAAAATTTTACTCTATAAATATTATCTGCGCAATATGAAATGATTCAGGGGAATTTTTGTTGATACAAGCATTTTTTTTTTGTACTTACAAATATAAATAAAAATTTTCTATATTTTTCTATTAGTAGAGTGTAACATAGCGTGCTACTTGAAATAAATGAACTAGATTTAATAGATAAATTTCCAGAATCTTAAACTGGAATGGAGGGTTAATAAAATCAAACTCATTCACTGCCGGAATATATGAGCACGCCGCATTGAGTGCATCGTCCGCTAACTATATATTGTATGTATAAGAGAAGTTCCTGCTCACTGGGGCACTAATGCATGTGCTCACTGCTGTTTAGTCTGATTTTTAACAACGGATTTACATTGGTGTGTTGCTAACAGCGTCTAATACTTATTAATACGTAAATATGTTAAGATGTAACATATGTGCTGTATGCTCACTACGCTGTTGTCTACAAATACGCTACAGGATGGAAATGATATGTGTATTGCTGCATGGCTGACTCTTTCTACGTTAACGTGTGGATATTACCGGGGAGAGAATTATGTGTTATGGCTAAGCGAATGCTAACACACAGAGTGGAATTTGATCGAGGGCCTGTGGCTTATAAATTCTGCGATTTGAACAGAATTATTTATTTTCAACTTTGAGAACTCAAAGCCAAGATGTCCAGCACCAACAGCCAACAGTTAGCGACTTAGCCAAGCCGAGGCAGTACATAGAGCGACAGCCAGCGAATCGCTGAGAAAATAACGTCTTTGATTAGAGATTTCATATACCATGCACTGCTCTATTAATTGCATGTATTTTCCATAGCTTTGTTTCTCTTTCTACCTCACCACCAATATGGTTCCTATTAACTAGAGGGTATAATTCTAACCTACACTAATCGGTGTTAGTTTTAGTTCATCGACTACAATAACACCGACGCGCATTGCGGTCTTATGCGTCACAAAATCATTCCTTTTCACGCCTCGAACTAGAGTGTATACTTCTAACCTATGCTAATCGTGATTAGTTGTACACACTCAGCAACAGTCACAGTTACGATCAACGAGATGTTGCGACCCTGTAGTATTTCCTTTCACACTACCTACTAGAGTGTATAATTTTAATATGCGCTTATTGGGGTTGGTTTTAGTAACACGACAAGACTAATACAGAAGATCCATGCAGTGTTACGGGCCCATAGTGGATTCCTTATATTCCTACCATTTCAATAATCCGCATTATCATGTATTGAAATTAGCTTCACCTCCCCGTTGCATTTTGAAATATTTGTACATGCTTTCGTATGTTTACTGTGATTAACACTTCAAATTTTCACAGCTTTACGTGCACCGTGTTTTTCTTATAATATAATCACTTCTCTTTATTTGTTAACTGTTATTCATGCGATATTGATTAAATGTGACATTTGTTTATTCAGTGACATTTAAATATGCATGTGAATATTTTGTTCATATTGCCTTTTAATACCAATAGACTTGCTGTGTAAAACCGTTTATGCTGTTTTATCAGTTAGCATTTCGAACTTTTTAAACTGTCCACAAGAACACGAAATTCTGGGCAACCAAAACTGTCTACTGTCTATTAAATTTTAATCAGACACTAGCGATTCTATTAAAGAAAAAATGGAAAAAGCCGTAACCTCAGCGAATCCACTAAAGCCCGGTGGACCAAGGCGAACAGTTTTAGCGTGCGGCCTTACGTTAAATTGACCTGGCGTCCGAGATTCAAATTTACGAAAGTTTTTATATTTTGTAAAGAGATATTAGTTTGTGCCATTAACGACAATCGCTAGGACTGTTCGATAGCATCATCGAGAGAGAGTCTGTGACAAGGGTTAAATTTTCATTCATTTTTAATTAATTTTTTGTCCTTTCAGAAAAATCTCGAAAACTGCAAAGAAAAGAATACAAAGCTATTTCTTTAGAAACGTAAATCGAAATTTTGTATCGCCTTCGAAATGAGATGGTCTCTAGGTAAAATTTTCAGTTTGAACAAAGAGAGAGTAAGAACTATTAAGAGAAGTGAAACTGCAATTAGGTATTCTGTAGTTTCTGGAATAAAAACTGTCTACAAAATTTTAATCAGACACTAGCGTTTCTATTAAAGAAAAACTGGAAAAAGCACTGATAATATGAATGGAAAAAAATATACATAAGAAGACACCAGTGAACGGAAACACCATAAAACACTAAGCAATAAGAATATATAAACAGATAAAGGAGCAAGAATCTTCTACATCGATGCAATGAACTCACGATAAGAGCTTTTCTGCAAGCACAGGTTGGCTAACGGCATTTATTCAAAGGCATGCAGTTCATAACATAAATTGTTTCTAAGGATGAAAAGGCTGTCAACGAATTTTCTCCGAAACTTGCAAAAATTATTGCTGATAGTATATATGTTCCAGATCAGGTCTTTAGTATGGAGGAAACACGTTTTTCTTTTTGGAAGAAAATTACAAATAAAACGTAAGTGGTCAAATTGAAATTAAAGAGTGTTTATGTCTGTAGAAAGTCTTTGGCGATGAAATATGACGATTTGCATACATTACCAGTTTATTGGAAAGCGAATGAGGAACATGGGTAACGACTAATATTTTTACAGACGGATTTAAGAAATATTTGGCATAGGAAATAAAAGATATATGATTGAAAAAGTTCTGGATTTCAAAGTACTTCTGATTATAGAAACACTTGGCCAACCAGAGTTGAAACATGAAAATGTAATGTTGACACATGAAATGTTTTGTTCCTGGCACCTAATCCAACCGCTGGGTCATCGGGATTATCGCAACATTTAAATTTGCTACATCATGCGAAAATTCTTATATATTAGAATGGTGTATTTTGTTGAAAACAATATGACAGTAAACTGAACGTTATTACTAGAGATTTCAGAGAGTTTATATGGCATATAGGAGGAATAACTCCTAAGTCGCATTATTTTCAGTTATTCGGCAGTAACTAAAGGAACAGCTTGTATTAAAGAGTATCAAACAAGACAGAAACTTACGTATTCGAAACTTAAGTAATTGTAACATATTGAAACTAAAGTTGTTACGCTAAGCTGTGAAGCGGTTTATATAGGCGTACTTAAGTATAAGTGAAAGAGAAAATTAAAATTTCAACGCTTGCGGGATGACGTTACAGCAGTTTTCGTAGAAAAGCGCGCGAACATTTACCTTACGCGATACTATTGTACGTATTTGTTATATATGATATGCAAGACTGGCATAAATGCGGTAAAATCGTAAATATTGAAGTAATAGGGAAAGAATAGGATAGAAAAAGTCAATAGTGAACCCACACGGGACAGATTGAGTTAATCTCTGCTGTATTTTTGAGTTGGTAGACGATGATTGGTTTAGAGCATTCAGCGCTAATTTAGGAAGGAGTCTACCGAGCCAACATAGAAAATCGGAAGATGAAATAAGACGACTTTCAATTTCGAAAACAGAGTGGACTGTTGGCAAATTTTAATGTAATCTTCCAAGCCCAAAAGTATATCCAAAATGAACAGTAATTCGGTAGAAATAAATTTGTAAGTGAGAAGCAGAATGGCGGCCTGGTAAGCATAAATATCACATCTGTCTCACCAAATTTGAATGAAATTGCATTGCTATACCATTGCTCTACCATATAAGGAAGTACGTCGCCATTTTGTTAAGTGAAACAATCCTAATTTAATAGTCTTTTAACCGTATATGGAGAATTAGCGGCCTATAGCCGGCTTTCGGATAAACTATAACCAGTTTACGATGTAATCGAATTAAAACACCATTTGCTGAAATATGAGTCGAACGTAGTTCAACTGAAGCCATCTTGAGCGTAATTTATCCTTTCGCCCAATTTGGTAAAATGGCACGTTGAGTGAATGGTGTCCAGGTCAACAGCAGAGGAATAGTTGGAACGGTTCCCAGCGATCCACGAGCCGCCGAGGCATCAACAGCTCAGCAACGCGATCGCCAATAAAGTCAAGTAGTAGAAGGACATTATAATATTTTAGAACCAATGGACAAGGATACAACCTTTACAGTAATTGATGCCCGGATAAAGATTCTATTAAGGATCGCGTCACACATTGCTCTAGTATTAGCTGATTTATGTACAATATCCTGAAACGCATGTTGCAGAGCGATTTGGGCAGAATATATTAAAAGTAACAATTACGTGACTCCAAATACGAACAGTGGGTCCAGTATGCCTCTATAATCACGTTGGCACACATAGTTGGTGCAGAGAGTTTTGATGACTTGGCTGTTGTAGACATTGATGAACCGCTAGTTGATAAAGTTCTTTGCGAAGAAGAAATAATACGATAACTCTAGAGAATGTTAAATCTATAGAAAGCAGTGATAGTGAAAAATCAGTTCAACGCACTGGAAGTTTAATTTGAGAAGGACTTACACTTGCAAGCAAATTAGGATACTTTTTCAATACAAATGATACCACTATCGAAAGGGCTACACAGTTCAATCGTGATCTGGAGTTGTGTACGGCTCGTTACAAAGAGCTATTGAAAACTGGGCCAAAACAACACATAAAAGACTTTTTGTTACCAGACAGATCGAACCAAATCGAGAAAGTTTTATTCTGCCTGAACATATTACGGGCGGAACCCGATTATTGCAAAATGTTAATGATACACATAATATTTCGAGTGATGTTAATGATTTTTAACTTATTCGACGCAAAATAACGCACCGTATGTCTTATAATGATAGCGAGTAAAATTATGGTTGAAAATTAAGTGTGTTAATGATTACGAAAACTGCATATTGATGTTTAGGGATTTCAAAAATTGCTTAAAAAAGCCGGGTACAGAGCAGATGCATTGCATTTGTGGAATTGGTGGAGCCGTTATCAATCCCCCCTATATGCATGCGTATCATTGCGTTAGTTCATGAGACTAACGCTCCAGAACAGGCGACCCCGCTGGTTTAGATAAGCAATCTGAAATACGTTTGTTTGAATATTAGTTTGTATAGCTGTATGCCTATAATACTTTATTAGATCTTATTTAAATTATAATTATAATGCAATTTTATAACAATCAACGTGATTCAATTAGGTGGCTATGCATCCAAACAACTTAGGGATTAGTAATTAGGAGTTACAATGTAGGAGTTACAGCGCTACCGGCATATACTGGAGATGACTCAGGGGTGGTTAGAGTTGATTTAATTGTCAAAGACCCTAATTACTAATTCCTAAGTTGTTTGGATGTATATCCACCTTGATTGGAGAGCCATTTTAATATAAATAAGTTCTAATAGACTAGTATAGGCATACAGCTATACAAAGTAATTTTCTGATTTCATATTCCTTATCTAAGCCGGTGTGGTCGCATGTTGTGGAGCGTTAGTCTCATAAACTAACGCAAGGGTACACATGCGTATAGGGGGTATTGATAACGACTCCGTCAATGCCAGAAATGCACCTACCCTGTACCCGGCGTTTTTAAGCAATGTTACAAATCCATAAATGTCAACGCGAATACGTGTATTTTATAACGGGTACTATCTTGCCCCGCTTTTAACATAGGAATTTTTAAATGGGTACTGATACGCATTAAAAAGGACATGGAAATGGCCAGGATATGGACAGGATATGGACAGTAGTCTACGAAACGGGTACTAATTACCATAACAGCATTGGCTGAAAAAATACTCGGTATATTAATATGCGAAGGAGCTATTGTTATTAATATCTTATTAATTAAAACATTATATTGCCTTGCAAATGCAAGTTAAACATATAGAATTTAAAACAATTAATTCTAATAAATTTTAATTGATTAATTTAGTATCACTCCTCATATGATTTAACGATAGATTTTGAATTCATACAAAATGTATAACCAAATAACATATTCTTATGCATTGTTTAACAAACAATATAATTGATAAGTCAAAATTACTAAGCATTGAAAATAATATATCAGGTAATATAGTTTTTAGAACAGATTAAAATTAACTGATTTTGAATTAAGAAAATGAAATTTTGTAGTATATTTATAACTCGTATATACAAGTAGAACGAACATATGTGAATTGTTTCACTTTTAAAAGATGTTTGAAAAATATTTGGCATAATAAAAATTGAGATTAATATTTTGCCGTCGTTTAATTACTTTGCTAGTGAAATATCAGTTTAAATATTTAATTGTTTTATAATGAATTAATTGTTCTATATAGTATAAACTTTAGAAAATGCCGATTGTTAAATATGGTACGTAGAATAGTAAAATTACATTTTTAATTAGTGATTTACAGTGCTTTGTGTCTTTTGTTTTATTACTAAATTGCAATAATTTAAAACATAATCGGTTTCTAGACGCAAAATTGATTAATCGCGTGAAAAATTTAAGATGGATACTCTTCTAAGGTCTATGGGGCTCTACGATGTTTATTTTGAATTTAGTTAAAGTAACGCAACTTACTTATATTTTGCTCATAAATAATTATAAACAAGGATGTTTTAGCTTGTAAGTATTTAATTTTTACCAATAATACGTCCCATATTTTTACTATGAATCTTAAATTAACATGTGTGAGTAACTCAGTCTGCGAAGAAATAATTATGACATACATAAATTTTATATTCCAAGCCTATATCTTTGTCACATTCCGCGCATGCATATTACGTCATTCTATCTTTTTTCTCTCACATATGTAACACCTATTTCTAGGAACGATACTATTGTCATTACCAGTATTTCTGCTCTTTTAGTGCTCAAACCCATACTTGCACTGATGTCATCGTTAATGTGAGATTCCATAGTGCGGACACGCTTTCTAAGTTCTTAAGGTAGACAAATTCCCTTCTGTTCTGAATTTGCTCCTTTGTCAGTTCCAAAGCTAATGTTTTCATGAAATTCCTTTTCTTCGTTATGACTGACTTTCCTCTTCCATACTCTTATAAATGACAATGATCATTGATAGCTGCAATATCTAACATAGAATAGAAAATGACCATGGGCCACCAATTAGTATTTCTTGCGACAGAGTTAGTACTCGTAGCCAGTGGCGGCGCAAGATCATAAATTTATGTGGGCAAGATTCATTTTGCGAGGCCCTCTGCTCGCGAATGGAGACAGA
>WYDF02269818.1:0-18186 GCA_009867245.2 Adranes taylori | reverse complement strand
ATTTGTTTTCATATATTGTAAGAAACCTGTTCTATTATGTTGTACTTATTGTCTATTAATTACGTTGATTTTCTAAAATATTTTGTCTACTATATATATATATATATATATATATATATATATATATATATATGCCATTTTTATTGTATTTGTTTATTGTAATCATTGTAAAATATTATATTGTAAAATAAATATGTGTCTATATTTCATTCACACTATTTTGTGCGCTATCTACGTCGCAGCTGACCCTTAATCTGTGTGTTAAATCGGAGGAGTGCTGAGCACAAACGTCTGGCCCAGCTGGCCCATTACCTACTGTGGCAACCTTAAAGGAAGAAATAGAAAAATTAGAATCTTGTAAGATTCTCCTAATAGATTAAGAAACTCCATTAATAAATTTAAGTGAATATGGTTTGCGTTCAGGAATATCACATGTGTTCTGAGAGACTTGAAAAGAATGATGTGGAGTGAAAGACGTTATTTTATTTAGTTTCCTATAATATAGTTTTTCTACAATATTTATAGGATAATTGTTTGCTTTGGAAATCTGCAAAATGGTATTAAGTTCCATTTCAAAAGTTTTGCATGAAAGAGGAATACTATAAAAGTCTATGAAACAAAGAATGAAAGAAACCAGATTTATGATTTAGTGGATGATTTGATAAATAATCTATACACTGATCGGTGTGGTGTCGATTTTCTATAGATTTAAAATTTTTATTAATGGATTTAGTAATATTTAAATCAAAGGAAGCTAATCTAATTATTCATATTAATCTACACTGTAAATTTAATGAAAGGTTTTTGTGAGTTTAAAAAATTCGTGGACGTGATCGCCACCCCATTTTTCATATACTGGAAGTCCTACGTTTTGTTTTATCTTGCATAAAACAAAAATTGAACCGTCTAGTTTTGACTGTTACTTTTGAAGAGTTCTATTAAATTCAATTAGCACAATAGTGTTTAGGGTAAATTAATTAAAATTAGTCTAACCTATAAATCGCCTACCCATGAATCCACCGGTTCCCATATTTGCTTATGTCGCGGTTTTCCGCGTTCTACGCTTCGCTGGCCAGTATTTGACTCACTTTTTCCCAGTATTTGCCTACTGCGCGGACAAATACTGCCATGACCATATACTGATTTGCCATGGCCTACGATTGCTCTTGAGTCTTTTTCGACTAATTTCTAAAAGAGTAGTCTGGCGTGCGAAGCCAGCCTGCCTTGTGAATTTGTCTATGCATGAATTCGCTTACATATTAATTCCCTGGTTCCTATATTTGCCTACGGCGTGGACAGCTTCGCTGGCTTGTGGTTATATGTGCTAATAAAGGTAACTATTGCTCGTTCGTATATCTCCGTACTTCCGTTTGTACCAAAACAATTTAAAATTGATTGACGGCATTGTATTTGCTAACGAAAATATTACGCATTAGCCTTGCGAACGGTTGGGTACTTTATAAGACGAATTTTTCAACTAGAATTTTCAAAAAAATATTAGTTTCAACCAGTATGCATGTGTTCATTAATCGACCGCAATGATGCTTCTGGTAAAGAGGATTCTAAACACATATGGTTCTGGTGGATGGTGTAAAAATGGTACCATTTCTATCTAGTCAGTTTTCAAAATAGTTGTTGGCCAAATTAGGAAATTAGTTTGAAATATTCGAGATTACTAACCAGTTTCATTTAACATAACTGTTAGTACTTGTCTTAAATAACACTATTCAAACTACATAATTAAAATTATATTTTTCTATAGTTTTAGTAACTTAGAACTATAGTTTATAGCTATATTATTTTTATTTATAGTTATAATAACCAAAACTATTTAGTAATTAGTCAAATTAATTTTAAAAAATTTACTTAATATTTTATAATTATTTAATTTACCATTTGTATGTAGAATTAAATAGTATCACTAATATAAAAAGAACATAAGTTAATTTATTATAGTTTTCTGTATGCATAAGAAGAAGCAGCAAATCTAATGCTAAATTAGCTAGGAAAATAATATTCTTCCATATAGTTCGCAAAAGGTCAAAGTTGAATAGATTATTTGAAATTACTCTCTAAGCAGAATCCCCGTTCTTTCTTATTCTGATTTATGTGTAGAACATTTTAAACCTTTCGAAAGGCTCAATTTAATGTGAATTAACTTGCTTCCTTAAAATATTAATGTAACATAATGAACTCTGTATTTCGTATTTTAACGAAAATTTCTTTGAAATGAAATACAATTGCTTAAGCGACAAGTTATTATGACAAGTTCTATAAAAAATAATGCAATATTTATGCTAATTATTATCAGATTAAATAAGCACATTTTTTACTAAAATATTGGGCTATACTTGTAGCCAGAGTGGGCAAGGTTGCCTTCACGGCCGGACTAAGACCTAAGCATTCAGTAATTTTGATGTTCCCTTATACTAACTATAATTAATTTAGTGAAACAGTATTCCAAAATTCCATTTATTGATTAAACATTGTTTCCATCCTTAGGAACAACAATTGTCTTGACATGTTTCGGGGAAACAATTACCCCTTCTTCAGAAGAACTAAATAAATAGCTTAATTTAAATAATTAGTTAAGTAAAACAAATAAATCGTACCTTGTGTGTGTTTAATTTAAGTACAGCATTCAACCTCAGGAAATTTGATAGGTCGTACCCAACCTGCCTGTTTATTAAATCTTCCCATTCTTTAAATTCTTTAACATAAATATCAAGTTTAAGTGTTTAGCAATATGATATTTATTGCAAGTTTGAATTGATTTAAAGCTATTTCCAGAATTGAAATCATGGTTGTTATCCAAAATATGTTTTGAATATTAACTTTTTTCATTATTTAATCTAATGAAGTTAAAATGTTTTGAGGTTTTGATTTAAAAATTTCTCAGTGTTAAGTCCACATAGAAGTAATTGCGTTTGCCGCGATTAAGCTGATATATCCCACCTTTATTCATTATTAGGGTCTTATCTGTATTGTTTTTGACGTTATTTAAATCGTTGGAGGTATGTAAAGCAATTTTAATATTTTTTTTAAATTTTAATTAATCAACTGCAATTGTTTAAACACGTTAAGAGATAATATTTGTTATTTATTTCTGTTTTAGACAAAATATGAGCATATGTTATATTAGAATCTGTTTTGTTGATATCTAATGATATCTACTACATTAATGAAACTCTGTTGGTTCTGTGGGATCATCAATGCTGTATGCACTAATGACTAAGAAAACAGTGCCGCCGAGACCACGAAGCTGCACACTAGATGCCGGCGAATTAACTATCCGTTACCTTTTTCTGTAAAATGGCATATTAAATGGTGGATGCTTCAGGATGTAAGTGCAAACTGCAAGCAGTACTCATTTTTTGCATCATATGGATGTTGCTGAACGCATAGTTTACCTTTTTTGTGTAAAATGCTGTAATAAATGGTGAATGCTGCAAAATGTATGTGCATACGTACAGGTAGTTCTCGCTATAGTTTCATATGTAAAAACGCTGCACACAAAGCAGTTATGTATAGCCGGTTGCATATATATTGTATTTTTAACAGTAGCTTTGGCAGATTTCTGCAATTTTTATAGATTTCTACTGTATATTACGGTGTACGAACAGCGCGAGATGGCGTTATGCGGTTGTTTTCGATAATAATGTGGTTGTTTTCGGGTAATAATATGTACATAGACGTGGTGGTCGTTTTAATAAGAATCTAAATACAAATGATGGTCGTTGATAAATATATATATTTTTAAAGTTAGTATGCATTGAATTTGACAGCTATCATTTGAAAAACCAATGAATAAGGAATGGTGGATGACCGACCCAACTTGTGTGAATAAGGAACTATGGACGAAATATTGATCAACGTGTCACAAAAAGTTGAAATTTATATTTTTATTGTGAAATTTTTATTTTTATTGAATGAGTTAAAGAAAGAATTAAGTATTGGTATCTCCTCAGCAGTACCATCGAAAATAATAAGAATGTCATCTACATATCTTCTATAGAACAATACTTTAGAAATCAAATAATTCTTAGATGTTACCATCTTATTTTCTAAATTCCGCAATGAAGAATTCAGCTAGGATAGTGCTCTATGTGATACAAATCTCTGAAATTTGTTTTTGAATACTGGAATCATCCGAATGTATCTGTTTATTGAGTGATATAAGTCTACACGAGGTTTGATTTAATTCGTTTAATAAATCCGCATTTTCATTTAGAATTGGACTGGTCCCAAATATCAAAGTAAGTTCCGTCGTCAGAAAATATAAATCATTTTTATGAAATTTCTTTTCAGGGTTGTTCAGTAGTAACAAGACAGTTTTTTTCAGTATTCATTATTTATTGAGAAAAATTTTAAATTTATATAAGAGAAAAACAAGACAGAGCAGAGATAATATTTCAACTATTTATGAAAATATTTTAATTAGTATCAACTATTGGTTTTCCTAATGACAAATATTGCTTCTAAAATTGATAGTAGTTGTCAGCATTTAGAGAATCCTAGCTTAGGTACTTTATTGAGGCGTTTGTCCTGGTTCAGTAGTAATAAGACAGTGTGTCCGCCTCTCAGAAATTGTCAATAGCTTAAAAGGACATGGTCTAACCCTTCAGTAGGCGCGCTCAGTTTCATAACATAAAAGGGCGCGCGGACTGAGAATCCGCACATGATTAAAATAAGAAAAACTGGTTCTAATATATTTTTATTGAGAAACCAAATAGTAACTAGATAAAAGTCTTATCTAGATAATTTCATGATCATGAAGTGCATTTTGGCAAATGAATGTGGCATGTTCCAAACACGAAAACTTGTGACATTGTTTGTAATAATATCTTGACGATCGGTTTTTCTTCCTGTCGCTATATACACATCCACCTTTTTGCCATCAATTTTGTTGTTCGCTTGTTCCTGAATTCCACAGATTTTCTGAATCCGTTTTCTTGAGCAAAGGAGATGTGAGCAAAGGAATAACTTCAGATCTACGATGTAAGTGTTCCTGTAGTAAGGAATATCCTAGATATTGTAGAACTTTGCGGCGTAAAATTTTCGTCTTTCCGTGTTATTTGCGTTATAAATAATCTGTGAATTAATTCCAGCTACGTTTAGGCTAGCATAAAAAATAACCATAGGCCATCTTCTTGTTGATCTTGAACAATAATATGTAGCATAAAGTTTGTCAACCACATCAAAGCCGCCTTTTGTTTTTTTGTACATTGTCAGCATATAATAATATAATATAACGTCTTTATTTTTTTATTTAAATTAAAACACAAATAATACATAATAATTAATACCAAACAATTAATACACAAAACCACAAGGCAGATGAGATATGTTCCTGTTCTGCCATCTAAGCATTGTAAAACTAGAGAATAATTAAGAAAATAAAAAGTACATTCTGTAAATAGTATGTGTCGTCTAGGATTCAGCAAAAGAAACTACAGTAACATATTTGCTAGTATACATAAAAAGAGAGAAAGAAACAGGAAAATAGATCATGAATAGCATTGCAACATATAATGGTGTATGTGTAAAATATATAACCAAACTGTTAATAATGTAATTGATATATCTTCTAACGGGTCTCCATTACATAACATAGTAAATGCTTCTCATGATGAAGAATATGCTATATCCACTCAGTTCTATATATCGTCAAACAACTACCCTATCAAGATTAATAATTTTTCACATTTATCTGAGGATAATGTATCAACTTCTTCACGTTCTTCATCTTCAAATGAAGATTTTAATTAATTGGAAAATAATACATCTGACCAAATTGTTAACCAAGAATTCGATGTCAATTGTTATATGTCGCTTCATAATATGATGTTAGATTCATTTAATGGCGAATTTGATCTTCCTACTTAAGTTCAATTCGACTACCCCATCACTTTCAATAATTTTTCACAAATTTCTAAAATACTTTCTTTGCTATGTAAAATTCATCATAAAGAGAGGATGATAACCATGGTGAAGAATGTAACAACCCTAACCAACCTGTCAGTAGTGTCATTCATGTCTCATGTAATATATTTTTAATGAAGTTTCCGTCACATAATGTGGGAAGGTATCATAGCCTTAGATACAACATTAAAGCTATTTTCAGGAATTTCAAACCATCTACACCTAAATTTCATGAGTGGGTTAAGTTCATCAATTCTAAAAGTCACACTATTCCAAAATTATATATGTTGTTAAAGTTCCTTAAGTTAAAGAAAGAATTTTATTTAGCAACAGCTAACATATTGAATATTCTGGTAAGGCCTATCGTCTCTTTCTGTCCTGCTTTGACAGAAAGAGACGAACTTCGCCAAATGGCTGAATATTAAATTAAAACCATATTTGATGAATAGTGATTATTCTTTATTAAACTCAATGCATTTTAATACAGAATGTATGTAGTATTTACTGTCTCGTAGTAAGAGGAATTATTCAATAGATAGGGGCTGATTTCGAAAATTGCAAACGATAAGGAAATTGAAGTCTTTCAAAAATTGAAGCTAGGTGGACACTTGTTTCTGACATAGGATTATAGCCGCTATCAACACCTTCCCTTCTTCCAACTATAGGCGCAAGACATCATTGCATCGGGTCACGATGCAAACATGTTACTTTCGATCAAAAACATGTTACACACAAATGATACATCACATTATACGAAATGCAATATCAGCGAAATTTTCAGACACATTGTGTTCAAGAGGTGAATTGTAAGAATCAGATTTTCAGAAGCTTATAGCGTATTGATTGAGTGTCGGATTCGTAACCCGATACAATGATGTCTTACGCCTATAATTGGAAAAAGAGAAGGTGTTGATAATGGCTATAACACTATGCCAGAAACACGTGTCCACCGTGCCTCAATTTTTGAAAGACTAATTCTTACACTTTCCTTATGGTTTGAATTTTTCGAAATTAGCCCCTATCTATTCAATACATTTAGTCAATGGTTTAAAAAACAATGAATTTTTTAATAATTGTAAGATGTTCTCTTTCGATGTCACCAGTCTTTACTCTTCTATTCCACGATCGGAGGTCATAGATATCATTTCAGATATACTAAACGATAGCCCTGTGTCTGACGTTAACTGCGAATTTTTAATTAACTTGTTAAAACTTTGCCTCAGGCAAGACTTTTTCATGAGGGAAACCTCATGTTTCCTAATGGGAAGTGGACTAGGTCCAGTCCTAGCTGAATTCTTCATGCGAAATTTAGAAAATAAGAATTTAACATCTAAGAATTGTTTGGTTTATAAAGTATTGTTCTAGAGAAAATATGTAGATAACATTCTTATTATTTTCGTTGGTACTGTCGAGGAGATACCAATACATAATTCCTAATTCCATCTTGAACTCGTTCAATAAAAATATAAATTTCACTTATGAGTTAGGTGTGAACAGACAAATTCCTTTCCTCGATGAATTAATAAATCACAGTAGTGACACTCTTTCATTTCATTTATCAAAAACCAACTTATTGTGACATGTTGACCCATAATTCGTCCGTACTTCCTTATTCCCACAACTCGGCAGAGTTTAGATCATTAGTGCATAGAGCTTTGATGATCTCACAGAATCAACAGCATATTATCAATAAAGTAAATATAATTAGAGTTATAGCTCTCAAAAACAGGTTGAAGACAGGACAATTCAAACAATATTTTTAGATAAGTTCAACAGAATAGATTGTAATTTAACACTTACTCATATTTTGTCTAACATAGAAATAAATAATAAATATTATCTCTTAACGTGTTTAAACAATTGCAGTTGATTCATTAAAAGTTTTAAAAAATGAAATATTAAAACTGCTTATCATATCTCCAACGCTTTAAATGTCGTCAAAAACAATAAAGATAAGAGCCCAACAATAAACAAATGTGGCATATATCAGCTTAATTTCGGCTCATGCAATTCCTTCTATGTGGGTTTAACATGAGAAATTTTAAAGTCAGCCTCTGAACATTTCTATTCTATTAGATTAAATAATGAAAAGAATCAATTTGCAAAGCATATTTTGGATAACAGCCATGATTTAAATTGGAAATAACTTTAAATCCATTCAAGTTTGCAATAGATATCATATTGCTTAACGCTTGGAACAAATTCATATTTATGTTAAAGAATTTTAAGAAGGGGAAGATTTAACAAACAGGCCGGTTGGGTACGACCTATCAAATTACCTGAGGTTGACAGGTTACAAATCATTAATGTATCTTAAGAATTTTCATATGACAATTTATGTATTAATTTGATCTCAATTATTTTTAACTAAATAATTGTAAAGTTTCTTGAGTGGAACTTTTGTATCGTTACCTAAAACTTTTTGATATTTAATACATGAAATTAATATTGACAAACACCGTCAGTGGAAATGTCAAAAAATTTTTATCAATGGACATTTCCGTCCGCTTCGAATTTAGTTGAAACAGACAAGCCGTCAACAGGGCGCTAAAATGTAATATGAAATATTTTATTTAAAAACATGTCATCTTAATAACTTATGTTACTAAAAATGTTTACAATTAATTAATAAATCAAAGTAATCAATTATTTTAAATTATTTTCGGAATCTACCACAGGAAAATGAATTGAATAAAATTGTTAACATGCTGTAGTTAAATTAAACACATACAACTTACGATTTATTTATTGTACTCAACTAATTATTTAAATTAAGCTATTTATTTAGTTCTTCTGAAGAAGGGGTAATTGTTTTCTCGAAATATGTCAAGACAATTGTTATCCCTAAGGATGGAAACAATGTTTAATCAATATATGGAGGTTTGGAACAGTACTGTTATACTAAATTAAAATTCTGAACTTCAATACTGAAAAGCTTAACAATCACTAACTAAAATCTTTTTCACAAAGCGATAGAGTAAGTTTGTTGCTTAAATGATGCCTAACAATTGTGTTTTAAACATATATCTTAATTTAATTGGGTTATCAGATGTTTTAGGCCTGCAAGAAGCTATATACCAGATTTACAGAAAATTTTGGGTTTCTTTCTCTCTATAGAGTAGAGACTATTCCAACTCTGATTATTCTCTATTGACCAATAAAAAATTAGAATTCAAAAATTAGAAATTAAACAAAATTTAGTTTCAGCAACAAAGGAAAATAATATATTTTCTTCTATGCTTCACTTAATTTTTATGTTAACCCTTTGTCTACCATCCAAGCAAAATTTTGAAATCTTATGATTTTATTGAAAAAGTAGTATTCTGGCAATATGAAAAAAACTCATAAATAAAAAATAAAAACAATTGTTGCAATAGTTATAACAATATCGGGTGGCTAGTCTGCGAAATCACAAATAAGGAGGTCATCTATACGGTGTGGTTCGGCTCGCGTACTAAAGTTTGCACATCGAAGTGATATCGAGCACATTTAGGGAATATGTGAATTTTGGTCATATCGCATCTCTAAGAAAATGGTTTTTTTGAACGTAATTACATGCATCTGTTGCAGTTTACTTTTACGACCTTCTCGTCCTCCTACCTATTCAACTAATCCAGCTACAACTGCAAGCCTATAATCTTCCAAAGGCATCAGACTTCCTTCAGAACGTTCGTAAAAGATAAGAGATCCATTGACTATCGTTAGATCTACTAAATGCCACACAAGACGATGGTACCACTTTCAGAATTTTCGGTCTACCTCATTCAGTTTTTTGAGCATATCAGTTTTATCTACGCTTTGATTGTAGTCAGAAACCAGTGACGGACATTGTATTCCCTCTTCTTTAATCTTGCGTTTGGCAGTAGCCCGTCGTTCTGGGTTGCGAAAGTTACTTATGATCAAAATTGGCCATTGATTAGTTGATTGGTTAGGTTATATATTATATTTAATTGAATTGCCAATTTAGATATATTGTTAGATGATTTCTCATTTAATTTATGATTTATTAAGGAATGGATTATTGCGATTATTAATTAATTATAAATTAATATCATATTTGAAAGCTTATTATATTTTCTTTTCATTAGCTTTGAACGTGGGTAAAATATAAAGTACAGTAAATATAAAGTAAAGTATAAAGTACATTGACCGTTGTCACACAGGTGTTATGAAAAATATTCTAGAATGCGCTAATGGGGTACAAATTACTCATAACTAAAAGTATGCAAATCGATATGTGGAAGGGGACCTGAGATGTATAAAAATAGTTCACCCACAGCTGTAAGGGATAGAAATTTTGGGCGAAATAATAATCTAGAATAAAATAATATTAGATTAATAATTAAATACAAAATAAAGTCATGTCTAATTAGAGTGTGATCACAAATTCATTGAGTATTTTATTATACATTCGTCTAATGTACCGCGGTACTTAGCATTAATATTTTTGGGAATAATTCAGATAAATTAACTTGAGTATCATTTTGATGAATAAAGTAAAGTCGAGTGTAATTAGAAACAAGTTTGTTGATCAAGGTAAAGCAAAAGGAAATACAAATACATAATTAAGATAATGGTGTATTACTCTAAAATAAATAGTTTGTGTACAGCTACAAAATCTGTAAGTACCTAGTTTATCATTTCTTTGATGTAACTGAACAAATCATAAAGTCACTTTTAGTCAAGTGTTGATTTATTTTATTAATGGCAAAGCATTGATTACTTTATTTTACGTATGGGAGTGAATAAGCATGTCACTGGATTGTAGGTAAACATTTTTAACGACCAATATAATTTAATTATTGAATAATTAAATTATATTGTTAACTTATTGAAATTAATATAATTTAACTTATTGAATTCCTAGATTAATTTTAAAATCCAATTAATACAAATTCCTGGGGCCGCCACAAATATCTTTCGCCGCGCCCCGGATCAGAATCACTGGTATAATGTATACGGATTTTGCAGTTGCTTGGTCAAATTGCTTTAACATTTCCTTACACCAATGGAGGTTAGACTTTTTTTTTAGATTCGGGTAAATAATGCAAAAATACATTGTTTCATATTGAAATCTTCATGCAAAATCAAATGTACTGCTGTCTTCTATATTCCTAAGAATGCCTCCACCTCACTCGTTTTATTCTCACAGCATGTCATTTTGTATTTTCGGATTCTTCTTTTCCTTGAAATATTAGACAACCAAATGGAGTTCAAGGCGGAGGCGTTTAATTTATTAGATTGAACTTAATAGTAAATAGTAAAAGCATTATACATACACGTGTACAGTGAAAAAAGACATATCAAAATTTCAGAAACGGCCTAAGAGCGGTATACTGTTACTGTCTAATTAATACAACATAAATTGATTTAATAAATTAACATATCAATTTAGTAATAATTAATTATCAAATTGATAAATAAAATTTATATTCAACTTAGAAGATAATATGGCGCGAAATTATATAAATATGAGAACGAAACCACTCAAGACGGAAGAAATATAGAAAAACATGCCGAATCGCAAAGAACCAATACAAGAAAGGTGTATTCAAACGTGTCGGCCATATGCGGAAGAAAAATTAAAAGCATGCCGCCTGTGTATTCTTTTGCCGCTAATGCTGTACGAAATTCTGACGGAGTTGTCCTAAGCATTGTTCTAGATAGTGTGTATATTTATTACACCGACAGTTTTATTTCCGTATCTGATTTTTGCGAAAAACTAATATTATTTTTAACTGAAAAATTTTATTGAATGTTTGATGTTTCGTAGTTCAACCTTCTTCACACTGGCATTATTTAATAGAGTAAATTATAAAATTAAATAAAAAGACACAAGTAATAAGAAATATTAATTTCATAATTTACTCTATTAAACAATGCCAGCGTGGAGGTTTAACCACGAAACATCAAATATTCAATAAAACATGCGACCGCCAGCAAAGCGGAAAAGAAATTAATAAAAACATCCAGGAGGCTCCTTCTACCCGATGACGAATGTATCGATCTACGGTAGCAAACAGGTGGCGAAGACAAATCCCTATGTATAAGTCGCCTATCTTGATACATACGGAAAATAAATACATATTAAAAATTATTTGTGTGTTCGAATAAATATCCGTTAGCTCAATTGGAAGAGCAATCGACCAGCAATCGAGAGGTCCGGGTTCGAGTCCCACACGGGATAAACATGTTTTCGAGACACAAGTAATAAGAAATATTAATTTCATAATTTACTCTATTGAAAAATTTTATGACAACGTTTCTTTCACACACACATTTTTAATCCATCGTAATGATTCAGAATGAGTTTTAGCAGAAGGCGTTTCGATGTAATGCTTCACAAGATTTTGGTCAAGTCCTGTCAGGCTACCACCACTTACGTTTTCGTAGATTTAGTGAACAAAATAATGCAATTCTGATCCTTAAAATTGCGAGCGGAGTAATAGAGTAATGGTGCTTGGTTATAGTTCAAAATTTCCTAAAAAAATTTTAGCAGCGTGTTCCGAAAAGTAGCGCTGTCACAAAAAGTCTTATTGCTGGCTAATTTCATATATAAGGACCCAGTGATGTGAGAATGTCGCTTTATTTGAAGTGATAATTAACAATAAAAACGATCATATATATCTTACGGTCAGCAAACGTTTATGTGAGAATAATTTGTTTAAAAGTAGCATAACATCAATATTAATTTAATAGTTTTGTTTTTAAATCAATTATGAAAATTAACAATGAATATCTAGGGTCAAATTATAATCAAGCTTACACAACGCACCTTATACTTCTGCCGACTCTTTTTAATTTCTCATCTGGAATTTGTCATTTTCTTTTATTTTTTTTTGCCATTTACATTTATAACCCTGTTAATTGTTTACCCTCTTAACTGACACTTCGATGGAACCAGAAGGAAGCGCGTATGAATCGTCAAGCCAAGCAGAGAATTCGTAACTAACCACCAGATCGCCGATGTCTTCAACAACGATTATGAGCCATTAAACAACATCCACTTGCTTTCATCACACAACAATGTATTTCGCATCACCGTTCCTATTCCGACTGAATTACTGAATGTTTCTATTCCGACATCCTCGCAATCTTCAACAATAAAGCCGACATTAGCATTCATACATTCGAGCGTTGAGGTATCGTAAGAAAAGCTTCAAACATAACCATCGTCAGGACTGAAGAACACATAATAACAAGAACCAATTTAAATCTAGTTCATTACTTTTTTTCTTTTACTGTTGCAAATGGAATATGGAAATAAATCATCCTAACTATCCGTTGAATTATAATTCGCTTCATAAGATTGTGCCAGTTAATTAAAAATCCCTAGTTGAAGGATCACGCACGAGGATTATTTATGTTACAAAAATGATGGAAGCGGTACGGTATTTATACAAAGAGAATAATAACCAAACCACGATCCTGCTTTTATATGAGAAAAATCCGTAACAATACGTCAAAAGCGAACTGATATATGTCAAACAGTTTATATGCGTACAAAAACTAATTAAATATGCAACTATAATAAATATATTAATGCTTAACATGAATATATTTATGTATATGGTTTTTAAAGGAAACAAATTCCTACATTTTGTATTTGCATAAACTTTTATACATTACGACAGTAAAATTATTATATATAAAAAATATTGATAACTCTAATACTTTTCTTTAGAACAAAAGAACAAACATTTTCTTTGGCTTTCTTTATTTTATGAGAGAATTGGAAAATGCGTAGCAGAATTTTTTTTTGTTCAGGACTGTGTAAGACATTTGAATAAGACTTCAAAAAGATATACAGTAAAAAATTCTTTCTACTCGGAAACAAAGCGAAAGCTTAAGGACAGAGGAAAATGAGATTGAGGGTGCTACTAGAGACGAAACGAGACGAGAGGATTATATGTATTATACAAATAAATAAAATGTGTGTATAAATCCTTTTATATATAGTAAATATTATTAATTATCCAGAAAAGTAATGTAGTTACATTTAAACGCTTAACATATTTTAATAACTTAAAATATAAAAGAAAATATTTAATTGATTAAAAGAATTATGATATATAAAGCTAAAATTAAATCAATATAATTAAAAATTCATAGATTGTCCGCCAGTTCACCATTGATATACTTGAAGTCAAGAGTTTTTCTAATAATATTTGATTCGCATAGAAACGCCCTGCAATCTCTGAAAACCTTTGTCTGCACTACAAATATGACAATACACATATATAAGTGCGACCCCTCCCCTCATGACCCTTCGATTTGAACCTTATTGAAACCTTATCAAATCTTATACAGGTGACGTATCGTAGAGGGAATATACCGATTCTATCTAGGCCACTTCCTCCTCATTAGAGTGCCGACGCATTCACCATTTCAAATACATATTATAATGTATTTAATATAATGTATAAAATATTGGCGAATGTTCCGGACGACGTAATTTGACCGTTTAACAGCTATCATTTGAAATACTACATGGCGGTTGAAATAAGTAAATGCTACATAGAAAATTTTGAGTACCCCCTACACGTCCAAGGGGGTACCTTTCTGTGCAGCATGTCTGACCCAAGTCGCCTGACCATTTGAAGCTAAATGGTGTCCTCAATAAATGTAATTAAGTCCTCATTTCCAATACAACCAATAAATAAATTACTATATATTTATTTAACATATATATTTTACATTGCAATAATATATAATATCGAATATGTATAATATAATATATGAAAAATATAATTATTTAATCATTTTCGCCACTCGTTGTTTCTTTTTTGATGAATCATTAGCAAAGTGAAAATTTTTCTCATAGCATATCGAAAAAATAAACATCTCGGAAATATAACTAAGCCAATAATTATACCAAATTCTGCATGGTGATCTATATATGACGACTATAAAGAAGGGTTGACTTTGAAGCGTTTTTATTGGAGAGTTCTGGAGCCTAGGCTTAAGGTTGATGCTCGATAGTTTCGGGTAATTTTCGGGGGCTCAATTGAAAGCTCGATGAGACTGGAGCATGCAAATATTTTCTGTATCTTTATCTGTATGAAGTATGAGGCTTCTAGCTGACGCAACATCTGTAATGACTTTCCTTTATAGTTTTTATAGAAACAGGGTAGCAGCAAGGCATGAATTATATTGAAGAACAAAAAATTCCTAATAAAAAACAATATTAAAAGAACACTGTTTATGGAATTTTAAATTTAAATAATTGCAATTCAGAAAATATGAAATTTGAAAATATATGAAATTAAATTTGAATAATATGTATATCATGAAACACATTTCATGAAATAATATAAATATTAGAAAGGTAGAAGTTTCCCTTAGATCACTGTGCTGCAAAGGCGTTGGATATGATAGTAAACCAGAGGAGTATGGGCGCAGACATAAAGAAAATGATAGAGGCCTTGAAACGGGACGAAGAATGAAAGGATGAATCTAACAGAAGGAAGGGAGAGGAAATATGGGATGAAATGATGAGTATGGAGCAGGTAATAAAAGCAGTAAAAAGCAGCTTGAAGGTCATGGAAGAACAGGATATGAAGAGAATGACAAAAACCCAAGGGGGGAAGGTAAGGGATTGGATCTTAAAATAAAGAGAAAAGGCGGTTCTTAGAGAAGTCAAGGAAAGAAGGGCAAAGTAGTGAAGAGAATAGAGATGATATAGAGAAGAGATGATAAATGTTAGAAAGAGGAAAGAGAATGAGGTGAAGGAAAATATTAATAGTCTGAAGAATGAAACGGAGATTTGGGAATAATTGAAGAAAAGAGGGTTTTTAGGAAAAGGTCTGAATGAAAATATAATTGGACTGAGAGAGTGGGAACAATTGCACTCTCGTCGACAATTGCAACTTGAACGTCGTTGGTACAGAAGAGAAGTTTCAATTCCAAAAACGTACTCATAGCCGAAGAGACATAATACAATAAAATACGTACAATCATATTTCGTTCGTCACTCTTTATTTGCTTTATATTTTTTTTTAACGGAAGAAGAAAACTGGATCAGCCTAACTAATTTTGAATTACATTTAGACTCAATATTATTGTCAGTCATTTAAAGTCGCGCTTCTAGTCATATATTTGCAGTTATAAATACTAGAACAATAAACCAAACTATTTATACTTGTTATTGCCTTTCTGTGTTAATGATATAAGAAATTAAGTACTTTATTATAAGGAATTGAGAACAAACGAATTCCTAACCCAACCCTGAATCTCGTGCAAGAGCAAATTATGTTACAAACAGAATAAAATATAAAAAGCAGTATAGTAGTTATAACAAATTAACATCCTGCTTTGATTAAGTCTATTAAGTTCTGTAAACCGTAACAAACCCTTGTATTTTAATTCTTGCATTGGTGCACTGACTATAAATATAATTTTAAGTAGAAGTTTGTAATAAGGACAGATTGAATCGCGTATACCTAAGTTCGAATATTCTATAAACTTCCGAAATGTTCCTTTATTGGCGCTCTAAGAGTGCCGGCCTTACTCGAGCCTCTAGACTAGAAGTACACAAATTAATAGGACCATAAATACGTTTTTCTTCGAACCGGATGCAGCTGTATTTTGCTAAATACGCGCATTCGAATTCCCAGATTATTGCGTTATTCTCAAATAGAATCTTATTAGTATATAAGTTATCGAATAAGGTGCCTTCCTTGCATCCAGTTGATATTTAATTCATCCCTTTATCTTTTTGGTATGCGGCAATTGTTTTAGTGAAGTTGTTTTTTCAATAAATGGAAAATGTATGGAAAAAAAATCAATGTATGGAAAAACTCCACACACCGTTAGAGTGAGTGTAAGTTAGAGTGAGTGTAAGTACAGTAAGGTTTTTCGAAAATTTCTACTAGGAGAATGATATGAAACCAGCAGGATTCATATTTTATCAGTGTTCGCAATTTGTATAATTTGTTTTTTGCTGACATTTGTGATAAATCTCGCCGAGAAAATTGAAGAGCATATACTTAAATAAATTAAATAAGAAATATCCGGCTTCGTCGACAACATGAAAACAATTTTTCGCAGATTTGATGATTTCATTTCGTCAAATTAGAATATACTTCTCTCAGGTTCTTTCTTAGAGTATCATTTCTTGTGGTAGCTTTGTAATTATAAACACAACAGTTCGTATGTAATAATTTTCAAAGTATAATATGTAATTCCTGACTATATTTATTTTTGAAAACATTTTGATGCTCATTCTTAACTTGCTTAATATTATTTGTTATAACTTATTACGATTTGTAAAGTGAATGAACAATTATTGAGGTTTAATTAATTTATTAATTTGATTACAATATCTTAATCCAATTTACTTAATGACTATTTGAATTTCTATTTCATTTCTAGTTCAAGAATTATGATTAGTAAATTAAAGCACCAAGTTCAATAGGCTCAAGGGACGATGCTATATCGTGAGCCCGGATAAACAGACTTCCACACCAATATTTTGCAAATCAGATAGATGAGGATTGTTTAGTTACGGACTTCATGTTATTAAGGTAAGACCCTAAAGAAAGCGCATATCGGTACAGTCGCATATCGGTATGAGAAAAGAAGACTAAAGGAGTCTTTTAAAAACATAACTTGAATTTTATTTCAGAACGAGTTTAAGTAATATATCGTTTAATGTTTTAAGTTACAAATCAAACTTTTAAAAATAGTCGATTAAATTTTGTTATATAAATTTTTAAATATAAATGTTAAATAGTAAAATAAATAATAAAAAAATAAATAATTTATAAGATAAGGGTATAAGTATTATTTATTTAATTATATTTTACTTCAAGTATGTATGTTTTGGGTCATGAGAATGATTGCGTTACGTCTCTATATGACAAGTATATTTCAAAATCTTATAAGAATATATATTTCAATTACGTCTAGGAATTGTCTAGGATCCATAAATATTAATTGCTTCAGTCATTTCAATTCTGTAGCATCGTCTAAAACAGTTTCTTTAACTTTCAGAAAATTATGTCGTTAACCTGACAAGTATAATTATTTTCAATATTTTTCAACACAACCCGCTTCCACATAACACGAGCGACGAAATAACAAGATGTAACATGCGACGTAACTCGAAACTCCTTGTAAGCTACGAGGTTATAGCTTATTGTCTCAGTACAGTTTTTTATATACCGAGATCTCTTTACGAGATCTCTAACCACATTGTAGAAACAGATAACGCTGAAGATGCCTGGCAAAAAATTAAATCAAACATACTCAAAGCTGCCGAAG
>WYDF02269807.1:0-18187 GCA_009867245.2 Adranes taylori | reverse complement strand
ATTGATTCATTTGTGATTGCCTAATTTCTGCATATTTTCCAAAGTGTGGTAATATCTGTAATTCAACATGTTGCTTGAATATATTTAGATTATAGAATAAAAGCTTGCCAGAAAAAAGTTTTCATTTTTGATTCAATAAAATTATGGCTGACATACAAATGTGAGTAAATATTTAGTTTTTAATAGATTGATTGAGTCAAACGTTACTTTGTAGTAATCCATGTTGAGATATTAATTGGAAGTTATTATACTTCGTGATTTACTACGTATAGTTTCAATTGTTAGATTGTTACTATATAGTTTCAAAATCCCTTTTGCATTCTTTAAACTTACGGACTATTAATACATTAGGAGCTGTGTGGGCTAGTTTCTGGCTATTCTATTATTGGGGTGTGGTTAAGTGAGCAATTTTAGGGCTACGAGGGATTGTATTTGAAGATGTTAGCGATTAACCAGGAGGAAGTTAACGAACAGGTGGACAGTTAATCAAAAATTGAGTTAGCTTTGTCGTTCTTCCGCTTGTCGTTATCTGGCCATTGCTGTCGTTATCGTTGTCATAATTGTCGTCAAAATTGTCGTTATAGTTGTTGTTATATTTATTATCGTTGTCGTATTAATCGTCTGTAAGTCTGCAGATGACCCGAAAGCGTTGAAACTATATAGTAACAATCTAACAATTGAAACTATAAGTGGTAAATCACGAAGTACAATAGCTTCCAATTGATATCTAATTTTGGTTAAAGGAACTGATCAACTTAGATTCTTTTAATGTTATTCACAGTAAATAATTTGTTTCAATGTCAATCATCTTTATTTCAAAACAAGTTAACAAACAAATAACTTTTGTGCAGATGCTGATTACTAGTTTTTATATTTACTTGTTGATTAATAATATTCCCTAATTCTCAAATATATAGATGGCTTATTAATATTTATGAAAGTTTAACAAATCAGAACTGCACTATATTTTACTATGTTGTTAGTCAACCGCTTTGTATTAATTCCTTTTAGATTCGCGTTGTAAATTAAATATTACTTGGACATTATTTCATTTATTTCCGCCTGGAAGGAAAATTATGTTATCTAATTCAAATAAACCTTATTCAGTATTTGTTTTATTAGTTAAGAAAAAAACCTCAACCCCTTATAAATGTATTTAAAAAAGGAATTACTTAGTGAACAGTACAGTGTTTTACATCTGGAAATTGTTTAACTAATTCATGAGCCATATTTGTTTGATTAAAATTGAATCTTTGGCTTTAATCAGACAAAGTGCCATATTTTATGGTGTAATTATAAAGTATGTATATTCTATAACCCCCAAATAATATTCTACCAAATTTTGACTACGCTCTAACTTAATATAATTACTCTCTGATTCCGGTTGAATTGAGTGTGTTTTGATTGGAAGTTGAACTTAGCTATCATGTTAAAGCTAGCTCAATTCCATGTAACAAAAATAAACATGAGAATATGGCAATGTACAATTTAACTTACAAATACTAACCTGACCTTTTTCATCGTAAAGAGTTTTTACCGGTTTACCCAGCTGATGTTTGTATATTGGCGGACTTTGGCCATCCCAGCCAGGTAATTTATTGTTCAGATATAGTAAGGCTTTCAATGAAGAGCAATAATCTTCGATTAACGTAAAATCTTGGTTTTGAATAGCGCTGCATACTTGTAGGACAGTCGCACCACATTGCAGAAATTGAAGAGCGACTTCCCCAGAATCTATGCCTCCAATGCCTATAAAAGTGTCTTTTATACTGGTTGCAAATTTTACAACATAGTACCAAATTATTTAAAATCATGTATGAGTTTTTAGCTTTAAAAACAAATTAAAAGCATTACTGATAGACTGTGCTTTATATTCCATCCACGAGTTTTATGACTAATAAAATTTAATTCCATACTTCTTTTTGTTTTGTTTGTATTGTTATATTAGCAGTCTCGATAGATCATACTCGATTAAAGAGATTTATGCATATTGTAAGAAAATTTAATTATATATAAATTTGACTATATGTGATTAAATAGGATTTTATGATTTATAATCAAAACCGACTCTAGAATAAATAAGCCTATTTTTTTGAAATAGTTGAAAATATATTTAATTGAAGTAACATTTTTGGTCACCACAAATAACGATTTAATTAGATATAAAAACGTTTTTCTAATCAGAAATATTTTAAGATATTTAAAATTACAACAATATTACCGAGAATCGGGTACCCAGGAAGTGCATTAGCAATAGCAGAAACAGCTTTCAAAGCCATCGGTCTAGTAGCATTTCCACTCACTCCGCCATAGGTAGTTCGTTTTTCGATACCAACTGCAGGCCATGGACTGGCGTTCGCTTTTAGATTCATTAGACCAGAAACAGTGTTAATCGCAGACACGCCATCAGCCCCACCAGCTTTTGCAGCTTTAGCAATGTCGACTATTTCGGTAATGTTGGGTGTTAACTTGATGAAGAAAGGAATTTTTACGGTCTCGCGTACCCATTGCGAAATACCTTTTACCAGTTTAGAGTCCTTATGAAACAACAAAGTTAGTCTTTCAACTTTTAACGTTTGAAAGAAAATTGAAGTATATATGAAGAAAGCAAAAATTGAAGTTTATGAATTAAAAACTTTCAAGCTAAAGCAAATAAATATTTAATGAATAAAACTACAATGAAAGGAAGTTATTTTTACTTTAGCTGAAACATAAGGTAATAAGTATTCACCCTTCTCATTCATGTACTCTCATATGTCTGTAGGCAATCCATGTGGCCCCACAAGTACCATTTTTTATTTGTTTTATTTCCCTTACCAATTCTGCGACACTAATTAATATCTTCGCACCTGTTACATATTTTTGTATCCACTCTTCAATCCTTTTCCTCATTTTTTTAACACCCATTTCATTTTTGATTTTGTTTCCTAGTCGCTCAAACTTATATCAGTCTTTTCCCTCTTTCTCTAACTTTTCCCCTCTTTCTCAAATACTTCCACACCTGGTACTCTGTTTTTATTGCTTTCATCTCCTCCAAATCTTCATTCTCTAATCTAACTTTGCAAAGTCCATATTCCTTCTTCCGTTCCTCCCTCAATTTTGTGTATTTTTCCCAATTTAAACCTCCTTCTCTTACTTTTTGACGTAAAGCGTTTATTTTTTTTTTTCAAGAACTCAAACTTTTCATAGTACTACCTTTTCCTACATTCTTTTATTTAAACGTATCTCCTTGTTTCCACACATTTAATTTTATTTTCATTTATCTTTCAACAGCATTTATGCTATCCCAATCTACATCTCGAGCCTAATCTTATATGTTTTTCCTTTATTTCCCATATATATCTTACATCCCTTGTTTTCACACTATCCGCTAACTCACATCTCATTCAAATGACTAGTACGTTTCCAGAGGAAAGTAGTCCGACTCAACTTTATCACCTACAATTACACTTTAAAACTATCTCTTGCAATCCCGCTAGACGAAAATTCTCCATTCCAGTCCCCATTAACATACCCATTTCCCATTATTAGGTATTCTTCCTCCATCATTCTAAATAAAGAAGGAATTAATGTATTAATGTAAAGATAAATACATAAATTTTTTATTTGTGCATTTTTTTCTATTTATTCTCCATCCCGAAATTACGCCTCCCTCCCTTTTTCTCCTTTTCTAACACCCTAATAATCACTAATGATCTAAAGTCACACATCGACAGTCAAACTTGGAGATATAAATATTCTATCTCTTAATTTGATCTTAAAACCTGCTACATTCCAACATAAACCCCTGATCCTTAGTGATGTATCAATTTCCTTCTCCTTTCTTGCATCTTCTTCATCACTGGATTCCACAATTACATATAGCACCATTTGCGACATATTATCTCCATCATAACTCCTAACATTTTCTTTGTCATTCGCAACTTCTACATCTTGGTTTACTCGGTCTAAGCTGCTAGTTCAGTTACTACATTGCTCACTATTGAAGAAATTCGTTTACCATTTTCTCTTACTCCTTTATCATTATTTTCTATTCACCTTTCATAACTTATACCTCATGCTTCATCCCCGTATACGCCATCTCATATACCTTGTAGTTTCCTCCTCTAACTGTTTCTCTCTTTCCAGGATTTTATCACTGTACTTAAAAAAAAACATCACTATACAGACATCACTATACTTAAAAATTTTCACTGAAAGTAACTTTTATTCTACCTTGAATATATCCTAATGAGGACAAATTCTATAATAGTTTTACCTGGCCACAGGCTAATCCCATTCCAGATTCACCCATGCCATGCGGACAAGACAAATTCAATTCCAGAGCATCGGCTCCTGCATTTTCAGCCATTTTTGATAGGATTTTCCAATCTTCTTCATTATAAGAACACATTATACTTGCAATTATTATCTAAAGAGAAATAGAAGTTACAGTTGTGGCATTTGTTAGTTTCAAAGAGTTATGACATGGTCTGCAAATTTGTCTCCTTGAATAGTATAACGAGGCTAATGATCCTCGTTCCAGTTTAGTTTGATGATAGACAGTTTGAGCATTTGATATTTATAAAATATGTAAATATATCAGGATGGCTAGCTGCGTTAAAACGTTTATAGGTTTAAGCAGATAGAAAAAGGCAGACGCTTACTGGTAAGCTTACCATAAAGCTTTGCAATTGAAGCTCGCGAGAAATAATCATTGATCGCGATTAAAACCTATGGTATTTAATGAAATCTGAAACAATTTTTTTTAAATAGGAACATAGATTTATGCAACAAGCAGAGTGGGAGAACAGTACAATTCGCGGGTAAATTATTGAGAGGATAAATAGGAGAAAGCGTAAGGAGAAAGAATGCTTGCGTTTTTGGTTTCAGTTTGTACAATGTCGAAATAGAGAAGCACTAAAACTTCACTTCTATTCTATTTTAATCACGAGACGATTTCTATGAGAGAGCCATGTAATTATGAGACTTCTTTTTGCTAAGAACTATGAAACGAAAACTAAGTGCTTTGCCGAATGAGATCACATCTATATGTGTTCATGCTCGACTATCTACTACTAGATGTAATAACAAAAAATGCTCCCTTGCGGGCAAAAGTTGCAATTCCTGATTTTTTGGGACGTTGTCGCTGGTAAGAAAAATAAACTAAACTACAACTAAAAAGTGAGAGGACGAAACATCCCGACCATCAAAATACACCGTGAGGCGTATTTTCTAAGATGAGTTTTGAGCTGGAGGGAGGGGGCAAAGTTTTTGGCCAGGGCGTTACCATAGTGCATCGGCTTGTCCTCAACGTCACAACTCTACAAACACCGTCCTTACCAGTGTGTGTTTCTATGATTCTCGCCAATGGCCATTTTAATAAAGCCAGAGCTTCGTTTTAAATCTGAAACTAAACTTTCTATTCTAAGTTTATCTCGTTTTTATGCCACTTCGGTCTTTGATGCAATGTATTCAAATAATCTCTATGCCACCTGGCCCAAAAGTCTTAATGAAATTTTGTAACCAATTGCCAACGACCTAACTTAGAGTGTGCAATTTCTCGTAAGCCTTCTTCAGGGAATGTCATGACTGGTTCTATAGTGAGGAAATGACCAGGTGTGAATGCCGATAAATTCCTTGGATCTGAGCTAAGCGGACCTTGAGTTGAGTACTGCTTCGATTTGAGATATAACAGTACTAAGTTCTTCCAAAGTAAGAATTTGCTCCCCTACAACACGAAGTAAATGTGATTTAATCGACTTCACGGCCGCTTCCCACAACTCGCCAAAATTTGGTGCGGAGGGTCAACGAATTTGCTCAGTTGCGGCAGCATCTCTGAGCAGATTAATGATTTGAACATTTTATACAACAAAGTTTGTATAACAATCGCTGTATATATCACTACAGCAACATCTATGAGCTAAAAAACGATGAAAGGCAGCTAGAAAGGCATCTGAAGATAAATCAGAGGATAGTTCCAAATGAACTGGTCTGACCACCAAACAAATAAAAATGCAGATGTATACCTTTAATCTCATATCCCCTCGTACGCGACTAGGTGTTATTGTGAATGGGCCACAATAATCTATTCCAACTTTCATAAAAGTCTTAGCTTGTGATATACGAGCCAAAGGTAAATCACCCATTTGACGTTGGATATTAGAGGGTCTAATTCTAAAACAACGGATGTAAATAGAGAGACAATGATATATAGCTCATTTGGCTCCAAAAATCCAAAGTTCTTATCTAAGTATAAAATCTAATGTTTGTCTACCAACATGTAGATTTGCCCTATGCGCACGCTCGATTATAAGAGTGGTTAATCGATGCACTCGAGTTAAGAGGCAAGGAAACTTAGCATCATAACTACGTTCAGTGCTAGTCTGCCTCCTATCCGCAATAGATTTTGAGAGTCCAAGAAAATCTTAAGTTTACGCCATGGTTTGCTAGTAACCATCGATTTCGGATTTGTTCTATTTCATTAGCGAACGATGCCCGTTTAACCAATCTAAATATGGTGTACAAAATTTGAGATTCTTCAACTGCAAGAATCGAACCAAGCTGCTTATTGCCTATGTTTTTCAAATTAAACGTAAAACATTTGCAGTAAACGAGAATATTTCAAAATTTCAGCAGGAAACCCAACCCATAGAGCTAATATAGGATTTTCACTTTTAGAATCTACAAAGAGGAAAACGTGTTTACCTTCTTCAATTTACAGAGCGTCATTCTCTTCGTGGCTATTCTTCGAGTGTATATACAAGAGCAAGAATCTTCAAGCTCAGACAAATATCTTGGTCCTGCTCATCATACATTATGTCTGATTAGTTCATTGGGAAATAGAGCTCTAGAAAGGCAATCAGCGGTTGATTTGACATATCTGTTGATTTGACATAGTACCAAATTTCAGGACACGTTTTCTCTTTAATAGCGGCAACCCTATTTGATACGAATGGTGTCCACCTGTGAGGAGACACTTAATCCGCTTAATCCAAGGAAGAGCTACTGAGGAATCAGACCAAACAAGTAATTTTTCTATTGAGAGCTATGCTAGTTAAGATATTTGAAACTACATGTATTAAATTAGCCAAAAACAGAACAGCGCACAATTCTAGGCGTGGCACTGAGAGGTTTTTGAGAAGTGTTACTTTGCTTTTAGCACAAAGCAACGAACAAACTATATTACCATCACTATCTAGAGTGCGAACATAAACTACTGCGCTCCAGAGATACAAGCGTCACTAAATCCATGAATTTGAGCTAGTGTTGTGAGAAAACGCATAGCGAGGAATCTCTAATTGAGAGAGCAGAACGAGTTCATCTTTAAGACGTTTCCACGTATGCAGTATTTGAGATAGGGGTTGGTCATCCCAACTTAGCCGTAAAGACTAGATTGTTTGAATAAGAGTCTTAATCAGCAAAATGACTGGACATTACCTTTACACTAGAAGTAAAGGAATCTATAGCTGGAGACCACCTAAAGCTTAATATTTTTACAAAGTCATCCCGTTGAGGATCCAATGAGAACGAATCTTAATTTCTAATGTATAAAATTGTTGTAGACATTAGATTTTACGGGGCCAATACAACGATATTCAAAAAAGGAATCTTAATTTACTATGAGAGCTGTCCTCAAGAAAATGGAAATAGTTATATGCCCATTTCGTATGTTTGAAACCTCCTTGTCTAAATAAATTAATTCGTTCTTGCTTCAATTTCAGAGCTCCTTGAAGTGACTTAGCCCCAGTGACTATGTCATCAACATAAATATTTGTCTTCAAAACTTGTGCTGCCAAAGGAAAGTCATCAGCTTCATCAACAGCTAATTGCTGAATGATCCTACTCGCTAAATAAGGACTATTTAAATCATAAGTCACAGTGTTCAATGCAAATTCTATATCAGGTTCTTCCAATCTAAAGCGCCATCAAATAGGATGATAATTTCTATGAGACGGGTCCATTAGGATTTGTCTAAACATTTGTTTTATATCTCCAGTGAATGCTATAGTGTATGTCCGAAAATTCAACACAATCTTCACTATATCTAATTGCAATTTTGTGCCAGCTAAGAGAGTATCATTGAGAGAAGTACCTGAGTTATCCTTTGCTGAGCCATTAAATACAACTCTATGTTTGGTAGTCGAAATATCATGCTTTAGAACATAGTGCTGAGGAATGTAATAACAATTTTTTGATGTTTGAGGAAGCGATTCTACCAGAGTCATGTGACCATTCTCATAATAATCTTGGATAAACTCCTTATAGGCATGCAAACGATTCAAGTCTCTATACATTCGTTTTTCCAAACGAACGCGAATTTTCTAATTCTGGTTCGTCATGAGCAGAAGGAAGTTTCACCATAAAACGATCTGAACTATCTCTAATGTGAGTATTGTCAAATATTTCTTCCATGGAAAGTACCTTTCGAATATCTCCAAAGACCAGAATTTGTTAAGCGTGGTTATCTATGCTATCTAAAGTATGTGAAATGAATAAACCTTCAACTGAGCAGGACATGCTGAACTAATACGACCCATGAGAACTCAACCGAATGTTGTTTCCAATGCTATGGGCTTATCAGGATCAGACACTCATACTCCTTCCTTAACTATAAATGAGAAACTATCAGGTCCCAAGAGCATATCTATGGTGTTAAGTTGATAATACGTATTATATGTCAAAACTAATTTTTCTATATGGATCCAACCATCAACATTAATTTGAGTGGGTGGCATATTATCACAAATTTTCTTTATAACAAAGGCCTCTAAAGAAACACCATGCGACCTATTCTTTTTTGAATTCAACGTTCCTGTGACCTTTGTCTTTGCCATAATTCCTGAACCAATCAAACAATTTATAGAAGTATGCGCCTGCATCCTTCTTAAACCTAAACGTTGACAACATGATTCAGTCATAAACGAAAGCTAACTACCCTTATCCAAAAGACAACGAACTGATTGGGTAGTTCCCCATTTGTCTTTGATATAAGGTACGAGTTTCTACTTTCGATTTAGTTTTCTACTTTCTCTTTACTTTCATAGGGTGAAATAAATACTCCCAAGTTCCCACAACAACTTCCCTGTGAAAAATTAATTTTTGCAAAACAATTCTGGCATGATGACTTCTTTAATATTGCCACGTACGGAAAAATAATGGATTGAATTAAATGCGATTTTCTAGAAGCAGGTTACGCTTATGTTCATAAATTGTAGTTCGTAGAAGTTCTGAGAATTCTAAGCACATATGTTCCACAAAGTGTGCACCTGCATCTGATTCGTCATCGTATAGTTTTACGCAGTAGAATTAACAGACTCGAGCTAGAAACGATTCTGGCATGTTTATAAAAGATCATTTAGGGGGTTGGCTAGGAGGGATAAAAAAATAATCGTCATAGAGTTAAGGAGTACGCGATTTAAGTCGTTTTATTAAAAAGTTCCAATTTAAAATACAACTTAGGATTAGTTATCATATCATAGCTGTTATTATGTATTCAATTACTTAATTATTATTTAATGCAAAGGCTGATCAAAAGATTCAAAACATTTGATAATATTTTGTTAAACATTATATTTCATTAAATTAAAATGATCTTTAATTTAATCCTCGTTGAGTTTAAATAATGTTCCAGGTACTAGATCCTCTGAGCAATTACCTACATCGTTACCGCTTAAAAACGAGACGCGACAATATTTAAATAGGAAAAAGACCTGTTTTTCTGCAATTTTGATAAATACAGTTTCCAAAATTTACATCCTGATACTCATTAAAAATGATGATGTATAAGGTTACAAGCTATCAATTAGTAGCAAAATTAAACCAAAAAATGTACCTTTGTTGGAAAATCTTCTTTTAATTCCGTAATACTTTTACACCAATATTCTGCACATTTTTCTGAAATTAATTCAATATTAAGGAAACAGCCTTGTTGTGGTCCATAATTTTGACCGGATGTTACACCTCTGATGATTCTAGGTGATACATTTGTCACCATATCCTAAAAAAATATGCTTTTAACATAATATAATTAAACAATTCATTCCGACATCGTTACAGGAATGATACTATATCTTGAATTTACGTGTATACTTACTTTATCTAATGCAAATGTTTTAGTAACGGCAAATCCCCAACCTTGTTCAAAAGCTCTTCGTATCATTGCGGCACTCGTTGTAGGTGGAGCAGATGCTAATCCAAATGGATTTTCAAATTTTATTCCACACATTTTTACAGAAATATCTACTTCGTCAATTTTGGTATGGAAAAGTGGAAGTTGTGGTTTCGTATTAAATGGAAGTCCCTAAAATATGCAAAATATTTTAGTATTATAAAGAATGTTAAAGAATATTTTGTGATGCAGGCTAGTAATTTATAGGGGTAGATTAAGGATATTTGAGGAATGGTAGCGCAATTCAAGAACCACTAAGAAGTTGTAGTATACTGTGGAGAGAAAAAAGATAATTATAGGACCTATAGTACAAACCAATTTGGAGTTAGGTATAATTACTCCAAGAGGAGGAAAAGGGGTATAACTTTTAATGATTTTTTGGGTTTAACGTAATTGTTTTCTAAATATTTTCGACTTTTATTATATTCCTTTTTGAAGCCTTCTTTTCTTTTCCCAAAAGTGATAGGTGAGAAGACTGGTTAAGTTTCATTAGAAAAGCTTGCAAAATTTCAATATTTTCCATGTTATCTTAAAAGAAAGTCATTGCAGAGATGTTAACTGCGAAACATGACGTCATTTCCGTTAAGAATTGTGTGGAACGCCAAAAGATATTAGACGTATACAACTTTTTGGATTCTACAGTAGAAATTTTAAATTTGTTCAGCGGGAATAATGTCTAAATGATAGAAACTTAGTAAATTCAATACAATCCATAAAATAATGTAGCAGTCTATTATTATAATTTCATTTAATTTCACAAGTTGTATTTCAGGAAATTGCATTATAAATCTGAATATCAGCCATGATTTCTCACAATAATGAACAAAAATATTAAATTAAAATACGCGTAATTACAAATAAACTTTAAGCCTAAACTAATCAATTTTTAACATACATTTGAATATGTTTCTACTGAATTTCCCCTTTTATACTTTCATATCGGCTCAGTTCGCAATATTTCGGACTAACGTCAGAAGCTTGTTGCATCTCTTCATCTCACTTCTGCTTATTTGAAAAACTATTACTTAAATTATTTTGTCATTATCTCCCTCCAACACATGGACGCAAAAACTTATTTGCGTAAAAAATATTCTTTTCTTTTCCTCTTTCTATTTCTAGCTTCTCGCGTCGTGACAAATTTTCCCCTGACCTGTTAAAGAACACCTGCGTTCTGATTGACTTTGCATGTCAATTTTTTCTAATAGATATGTTTATTCTAACATAGACATGCTAAATGAATATAGGGTAGTCAGAGCCGATTGCAAAAGATACACTGCGTTCACAATAACTTGCATCTAGCAGGAGGAAGGGGAGATGTCGACAACTGCCGCAAAACACACCTCGACGTTTGCATTTTCGTGTGTTAAGGAGAGTCAGCAGCTTTTACGGCTGTTTTAGCTCTAGACAGATATTTTTCACATTTTTTGTATGTGTTCATCGAACGTAGAGCAATGGTACATATTAAAAAAGAGGGATATGATTGATTCTCTTTTATGACGCCCCGATCTTTGTTTTTTTGAGCGCAATTTTTTATACTATAGAATTTCGCTCTCAGCGATCTACGATCTTGGCTTATATTACAGTGGCCTCGTTTTTCTGCTTTTTTGTTCAAAAGGAGAAAAAAATCCTTGTACGTGTTTCGTTTTGGGCGGACGTTTCACGACATTGGTTTGCTCATTTAAACATTGAACGAGAAGCAAAAAATTGTATACATATTATGAGAGATATATGTTTGCTCTCTTTTATGGCTTCTTGGTTTTCGCGGGCATTTTGTCCCATAATTTTTTGCCCGCCCGTAAGTTTTACGATATCAAATTTCGAACAAAACCTCTTAATGGGATTTTAAAGACATCTTACAAGCTTCCTGGCTCCCATGACGATTTTCTGACTTAACGGTTATTAACGAACTTTCCTATTTCACTTGAAAGAAGTATTGCTGTCCATGTAAAAATTGAGTTTACTAAATACTATTTCTGGATTGGTCGGAAGGCACAGGAAGGGGAACATCGATAGCAAGTTCGCTTGCACTTTAAATCTTATTAGACGACTCCCTATCATAAAATCTAAGAATCTTGGCAGAAATATTATGCGATATTGTTCTTTAAATTTGTAACGGAGGAGAGAACATCTCTTATTGCGGGAAGATTCTCCCTTCTCAAAGATTTTGTCAGAAACTCCGACTAAGTCTTCCATTGTTACCGCCGTCAGCATCCAGAACTACCGCCAGAGAAGCCGGACACCAAAAATCTTTGATTTTATATAAACATCCATATACAAGCCAGTTTCAGCAAGACGCATTTTGGGTCTTGTTCCGATAGCTTTTGAGTGAGTATTTCTCACATTGTTATCAGTACTAATACTCTAATACATGGCTGTATATTTGTGTCAAAGTGAGCAATTCGCACGCATGAATATATCTAGGCATTTCTAATTAAAACGTCATCATCAATTTAATTTTTCACTTACAAAAATTAAATTAAATTCTTCCAACGTCCAACAAGTCAGGTATATACAATTTACACAGTTTAATTCTTCAGCCGAATCTTCTGAACCTCTCATAACAATTATTTAGTCTTTAAGTCTGCTTTCACCCATTGAAATTCCAATTCCGACTGTGTGAAAATTCCTCAGTGAGAAAACGAGGAGGACGAGGAGGGGGTGTAAACTATTAAACCCCCAAATAACCTTAGTTTGACTACGCCCTAAATAAATCAGTATTCTTTGTTCTACAATTCTGGGTTGAATTGAGTGTGTTTTACCCGGAAGTAGAATTTAATTTTCTTAGTTAACGTTGGCTCAATTCTATGTCACAAATTTCAACGTTACAATAACGTCATTCTATTACACTTAATGGAAATGATTGTTGTATAGTTATTTTTAAGTGATAGTTTCTCTGTGCATGTGTTTAATTATACCTTAAGAAATCCTTAAAGTAAAATACCTTAAGAAATCTCATACGCATCTGCTTCGTATTAGAAAAAAGGTCCGCTTTATAGAACCTATTCCAAACAAGGTAACTTAACTGCTTTATAGGAATTTTTTTTGTCACATATTAGTTTTGACAACATTACAGTATTAAAATGCTACGTAGTTAACTTCTCACAAGATACCTGTAGATAACAATGCATGTACCAAGCTGCAATTTTTCCATCATTAACAGCTTCCACTGTAGTTTCAGCCACGCCAGCTAAATCGCCGCCACAAAATATATTTTCGACCGATGTTTGCATCGTTAATGAATCAACGACTGGAAGATTGTTATTATTCAATTTGATTGGCGACAACGCTGATATCACTAAAAATGACATTTAAAAAAATTTCAAACTCTTGTGCTACTTCATGTTTCGTATAACTTAAATTTTTCGGTTTAAGAAAATTTGTTAAAAAAAGTTACTGGAAAATGACAAAGAACATATGTGAACAAGCGCTTATATACCTAGACGAAGCCAGACTGTCAGAAGTCTGGGTCCGCTCACCTCCAGTAAACCCGTTAACACAGCTACTCCTTCCTTCTAACATACACATAGACCCAGCTCTATATTACTTAGGGAAGAAAACGGAGAGTTGATTCCCAGGGAGACTTGATCCCTGTTCAAATTTGGCGGTAATTTGGAGTTTTAAGTTCTTATGCTAGTATTACTATGTTGCATGTTGGCGTTAGTAGCTGTGATATTAATTGCTGCTGTTTATTACCATTTGTGTGACAACTGTATTATTTTAATTATTTATACTGTGGTTAATTTCTTTTTTGGTAAGTATTCTAGGCAATATCGCTTTTTAATTATTGGATTTATGTTTACGGAATCTGAAACCACGAAGTTGTATATACTTTTATTATTAGTAGCTTAAAGATTAAAACTGATCTTCGATCTCTAGACACATAGGGAGACTTGATCCGGTGCTCAAGTATCCTCTCTTTATTATTTATTTTTCTGCTTTAAAACAAATAATTTTGTTTATATTTATTTGTTTATTATTAGGCCTATTATTATTTTTTGTATTAGTATATTTTTGTATTAGGTCTTATGAAGGTATTCTAATTTTCTTTCAGATGCCTAGAAAGTACGTACCGAAGGAAGGGGCCAAGATGCGCCGCGACTCCTGAATGCATTTGAAATGTGGATGAGACGGGGGTGACAACTGTCCACAAACTATCCAAAATTATCGCAGTCAAAGGAGTTAAGCAAGTTGGCAAAATGACATCTGCCGAGCGTGGTCAGCTTGTCACAGTGTGTGCTGCTACTAGTGCTTCCGTTCCCTACTAGGTAGTGCTGCTACTAGGTATTCAGATTCCCCCGTTCACGATATTTTCTCGAATCAATTGGCAACTACGGATGTTAAATAGTGCATCTGCTGGAAGCGATGGATAACCCACCCGTGTGGCTGGATGACTGGACCGACTTTTTTAAAATTTTTAAAACATTTTACATCCCATGTGAAACTGGTCCCAGAGAACAAACATTTGCTGATCATGGACAACTATGATAGTCATTTGCTAACCATGGACAACCATCTACAGTTAGATACTGTCAATTTTGTAGCAGGTATAGTGATTTTAACCATCACACCTCACATGTCCAACAAATTGCAGCCCTTGGATCGCACGGTGTTGAAGACGTATTACTCTCTTCAGTGGCGGCAAACTGGATGTTGCAGTACCCAGGGTACTTTAGTTTCCGAACTGTACGTTAATGTCTAACCTTAATTAATAGTACACTACAAACTACTTCTTTTGTATGTTCCGAACTAGTTCGTATAGTTCTTTCTAAGGAACGATTCCGTTAGACAGTTCGTTCGCGAACTACACATCACTAATTCAAAGTTAGTGGAATATGGCCCTTAAACCCAAATATGTTTACTGACGACGAGTTTCGGTCAAGCACCGTAACAGATTGCCCTATTCCAACTGTGGCAAGACAAGGAGAACCTGTAGATGCTGCAGAAGCTATACCAACTACCAGCACCGACTCAACAGACAACATCAGTCTCTAGTTCATCAAGCACAGACCTACCGATACCACCATGATTGGACCAAATTAATACTAAGCATTATTCTCCGGCAGATCTAATGCCTTACCCAAAAGCTGCCCTTGTAAGTTAGCAACAAGGGGTAGAAAAAGTGGCAAATGTCGGATCCTCACTGCTACCCCTGATAAACGGGAAATAGAAGAGTTATCTTTAAAGAAGGGTGCGGAGAAGAGGAAAAAACAGAAGCCGCGAAGAAAGTGATAACCTCCAGTTCTTTCGAGGAAGAAGAGGTTCTCAGTTTGGCTGACAGCAATTTGTGTCAAAAAAAACTAGAAAGTTTATGTAGGAAAAGTGAAACATGTTTGTGGGAATAATTTGCAAATCAACTTCCTTCGTAGGAAAGGACTGCAGTCAACTTTCTGTTTTCCGAGTGTCGAAGACATTTGTGTCGTTAACAGACAAGTCGTCGAAAAGTTTCCCAATCCGAGCACCAAAGGAACTGATCGAAGTGCGGGAATTTTTAAATTTAAATATAAATTTGAACCATGTGTTCTGTAGGCTAGTTATATTTAGATTTGTGATTTATTTCCCTTAATAGAATTAGTGTCGTTTATTTATTTAAATCTTGTTCGTATACCATTCCTTCCAAAGTCAGAAGTAGTTCTACGATGAACAAGGTGGTATTTGGCAGGAAGTTTAAGTTGTTAGTAGCCGGGATTAAGTCTCTCTTTCAGTAGCGGGAGACTTGATCCCTGCAAGGTCTTAGAGGAAAAGTTTTACTGAAAGTTTCTGTAGCAATAAGAGAAAGTAAAAGGTATCAAAATGTAGGTACTGGATTAAGCTATACGTACAATATTGAGATATTATGAATGACAGATACTCTTTAAGTTAAAGCAGGAAAACTAAATAGGGGATCAACTCTCCGCCCTCTCCCCTACACTAAATGTCAGAAGTTTTACTATGTTTTACATAAAGCAATGGGTGATAGCTGAATATCTGTTATTACATAAATAACATCTTCATTTTTTATTGTTTAAGTCATAAAAAGAGCTTAAATTGACGATGGAAGCAAAACATTTCTTAAACTAAACAGTTCTAAATAACGGTTTATTAATTCAAGAAAATACTCTATTTCTATAATATGGAATATTTACGTACTGTCTTCATCAGATAAGCCAGATCCAAACGCTGAAATCAAAAAATCAGTTTTGAGAGTCATTGTTTGATCATCGTCTGTTACCCAAGAACCATTGTCTTGTTCCACCATTTTTTTAAACATCACGGAAACGATCCTACCATTTTTTGTGTTTATTTGTTCTGGAGATAGGAATCCGATTAATTCGCATTTCTCTTCAATAGCAAGTTCAACTTCTTCAGGTACTGCCCGAATATTACTAAATCCTCTTCGAAAGACAAGAAATACCTGTTATATTAATATATAGATTCTTTATAATGTTATAGGTCAGAAACAAAATTTACTTAATTGCTTACTTTTTTAGCACCGCATCGTAGCGCCGAAGTTGCACAATCAAACGCAGTATCTCCCGCTCCTAGAACAATAACGTTTCCATAAAGACGTGGTAACTTAGATGCCATTGCTTTGCAAGCGCACATTCCGGGTTTACTAGCGTTGGCTACAGCTGGCAAAAAATTTTTTGAAGTGTAAAAGCCCATTTCTGGTGTCAAGTCCTATTAATGTACAGATAAAAGTAATGTAAATATAAATTAATATTTGTTTGATTTTTATAATTAATTACTAAAAAATTTATTAAATGATGAATGACAAAAATTACCTGAAACATAGGATTAATTTTAGGTTGAGGCAAACCTATTCCTAAAAATACAGCAGATGTCCCTGAATCTAAAAGATTTTGCACGGTCAAATCCTTAGCGGATAATGATCGCCCTTTCTCGATTTTTACACCAAGATCTTCTACTAAGCCAATTTCGAAATTGACAACAGACATAGGCAATCGATATTGTGGAATTTCCGAAGAACTACAATAAATCAAATTAATTTGATAACATTGGTCTTAACACAACTAACATAATTATTTAATATTTTATATATTATAAATTTTTAACTTCAAAGCCGATCCTGAAATTAAATCCCAGTTGCACTGATCTGATCTTTATTACAGAGATTATAATTAATTTTGCCAGCAGTGCGGCAGGACTTGATGGAGTTCCAAGTGATGTTTGGAGATGTCTGAATAAGAAAGGAATTGAGACATTAGTAAGAACATATAGGAAGATTTGGAATGGGAAGGAGAGTGTGCCAGAGTAATGGAAGAAAAGTGAAATAATACCGATATATAAGAAACGATATAGGATGCAGGTGGAGAATTACAGGGGGGGAGGGAGTTACAATAATGAATGGAATACACAGGTTATCTATATGGATTGTGAATAAGAAGATTATAAGATATTTTAGTGAGAACAGGGTGTTGTTAAAAATGCAAGATGGATTTATAAAGTGAAGAGATATAATTGATAATTTGGTTCATAATTATTTGGGATAATGTTTGGGAAAGACAAGGAATATGTGGACGATTTTGTATGTATTGCAAAACGGGAGAAGACATGAAATAAATGATTGAAATGACATGAAGTTTGACATGTAAGTTTGGCAGTGAGAAAAGCGAAGGTAGCAATGAAAATATTAAGATGTATGCGGCAAAGGAAATTTGGGGATTTGGTGAGAATGAGAATCACAATAATTTAAGTTTGTGTGCAAACTATTATGTTATATGGAGCAGAAGTACGCGATGTAAAAGTAAAAGCGGAGACAGAAAGAGTGATGTGTGGAGTATTGAGAAGAATAACCTGACCTGACCTGACCTTGACCTGACCAAACAACCTTCACATTATTGTAGAAAACACGTAAACAAATTGTATGTCGAGCAGCAATTCACTGCACTAAGGCAGTTGCATCAAGTCTATAAAGAAATATGCGAAGAAAACAATAAGCAATTTCTTGGAATTTAGACGTTTAAACAGTTGTTCAAAGAGAAGAATCTGAGTTTATTACCCTCCCCCCCCCCTCCACCCAGCCCAAGAATGGTCACT
>WYDF02269796.1:0-18190 GCA_009867245.2 Adranes taylori | reverse complement strand
CAAGTAGAAGAAACTACCTCATACAAGTATCTTGGCCACGAAATCCGTATAAACAGAGATAATCAAACTTGCTAACTACTTAGGCGAGTAGGATTAACTTGGGCCGCATTTGGAAACGTAAGGCACATATTAAAGTCAGATTTACCAATTTGTCTGAAGAGGAAGGTTTTCAACCAATGTGTTCTGCCTGTGGTATCTTATGGAGCTGAGACTTTGACATTAACAAAAAAAAAGCTGTACAGAAAATCAAAGTGGCACAGCAATGGAAAGGTCAATGCTGGGCCTGACCCTCAGAGATTACATCACAAACGCTGAGCTACGTAGAAGAACCAGAGTGATTGACGCAGTAGAGAGAATAGCAATCCTAAAGTGGAATTGTGCGGGACATATTGCGAGAATGTGGGACAGCAGATGGACCAAGAAGATACACCAAGGGCGCATACAGAAGCAGATGACGACCACCAACTAGATGCTCCGATGATATTAAATGTATTCACAGAAATTGAATACAGGAGGCACAGAATAGAAGAATCTGGAAGCAATCAAGGGAGGCTTATGTCCAGCAGTGGACGAATATGGACTGATTGATGATTTGTTTTTGCACTAAAAACTTTTATTCAAAATTTTCTGACATATTTCGTATATAAAGTTGGATACTTTAATTGTCATGCAAAAGCGATAATATGGAATTTGCGGTTATCCTAAGAATCAGGATTGGACGTTTCCTTCAAATGACAAAGAAGAAGAAGGTCTGCAAATCCGCTCCTTTGGAAAGGACTAAATTCGCAGTTGGAAAGTATTTAATGCGCTATCTCGTTAGGATTTAAATGCGGTGTTACAATGCAGATGTTAGTTTGATATAAATAATTAGAACCTACTAGATTCTTTTTTTTTGAAAAACAATAATTTACGTGCAGTAATCATATGTTTTAGTTTTATTGGTATTTCAAATGTGTTTCGACATTACCAAACAACGCGAAAGTGTTACGAAACATAAAGCAATTTTCACTCTGCTGTTTTCACACTATGTTAAACTTTAAGTTCAATTGAAAAAATACTATAGACATTAACTACATTTGTGAACAATGTATCTAACATACCTTCTTAAACGGTGTTAAATAAGAAAATGCAAGGAAAATATGAAACTAAGAAAACAGACACACGTGAAAGGGAAAAATTAATTACGCAACCCTCCGAACTCTGACTTCTAGAAAGATTTTGTTTCTCTTACCCATATACTTTTAGCATTTGACTTCAAAATTTATTTATGATCTATAAAGGTTAAACCTACTAAAATATTAAAATAACATACCTCTATTACATTCATTAGTTCCAGTTCTTTTTTATATATATTTAATTTTACTTTCTTAATATGTTTTTTTGTTGTTTTGTAACAAATCATTAATTGACGGAGCTTGCCCAGTGCAATACAACATCATCAAATTCTATAGACCAAACTAGACGAGAGGGGGTGATATAGAAAATGGAAATATGTGACCCATCTTGGTAAAATAAAAGACCTAAACATCTAATTGTCTTCACCCTTTCAATTCCCTGCCCCCCCCCTTCAGAAACACACCTTTCCTATAATCGCTACCTCCTTTCTTACACACCATTAATTTCGTCTGATCCACGCTCACTACCAAACCCCTTCTATGCATATATCCTTTCAATCTCCCAATCGTTTCATTCATTTCCTCCCAGCTGCTCGCCCTACATAGTATATTATCCGCGTATGTCAGAGACCACATCTTCTCCCTCCCAATTTTCAGGCCACTGGCCTGTCGTCTCTCTAATACCTCCTCCAAATCTGATAGATATACGTTAAAAACACATGAACTCAGTGGGCATCACTGCCTAACTGCATCACACTAAAGGCATCACATCACTGCTGGTCTCAAACCATTCGAATACTATACCACCGACCCACCGACTCACGCTCTTAGTTTCATTCCTTCATACAAACCGTTTATTACCCTAATCAGTATTCTACTAATCCCTACATTCTCCATTCTTTTCCATAACCTAATTCTCACGATTACATCAATGGCAGCTTTTAGGTATACGAATAGGAGGTACAAGTTCTAGTCATCTCTCTATTCATAATATAATTGATGGTAACGACGCAATCTGCCGTCCCCCTCCCACAAACAAAACCATTCGTTGTGTGCTATTCCGCAATGTGCCTCCTCGTTACCTCTTCTTCTAACCTCCTATTTAAAACCCTCGCAAACAACCTATATAACCCATCTATAATTGTTCGGAATTGTTCTTCTAACCTCCTATAGCTATTCGCATCCAGTCCGTTTCCTCTTTAAGACACTGGCACAATTTCTCCCTTCTTCCATTCATCCGGCACTCTCTCCTCCCCTTTCAAAATTTTGTTCATCCCTCTCTCCAACGCGTACAATCCCTCGTCATTCATACATACCCATGCCTCAACCGGTACCCTATTCGGGCCTGTGGGCCCTCCTTTGCGTATATGTACCATTTCCCTTCTATCCTCTTCAATGCTTATCTCCCCAATTTCATACGCCTTCACGCATCCCCTTTTAAAATCATCCTCTTGCCCACTCTCCAAACCTTCTTCAGACTCTGCTATTTCATCCTGCTCCCCATTACGCTTCTTCTATCGTTTTCTTAAACCTATCATACTTCCTTCTTTTTGCGCCCTCATCACATCCCTCCTTCTTAATTAACTCCATACTTTCCACTCGTTTTAACTACTTTATGTTCCTCCCACTCAACTTCGGCATGCCTAACCTTCGTCAAGATCTCTCTTACATCTTTTTCTTCCCTATCCATATCTCATTCATCCCTTTCCTTGTTTTCCTCCTCTTGCCTGATACCGACAAACCTTGTACCACTGTAATCACCTCCATTAGACTACTCACCATTGCCCATTCTACTATACTCAAACTGTCGGCTATCCCTTTTTTAACGTTTCAATTTCATATATAATCTCCTTCATCATTTTCTTCGTGATCGTTCTCACCTATCTACCCCTCTCCATGCATGCCACTCTTCTATTCAGACTCAATGGGAAAGTGGTCAGACTATTTCGCCTTCTTTTAGACAATTTAACATCTCCTTGAATTGAACCTTTCCAACCCGCTTTTATGTTCTATCGCGAATTTTTTTGTTTTTTTTTCAATAATTCTTTCCTTCCTTGACATGTCATCTTTATATAAACTTGACTGCCTCTTAGCAACCCTTTCCTCTCCATTATATACCTTTTATCCTCCAATGTTTTCATCTTCATTATTTTCAGTATTTCCTTCCCTTGTAACTTATCCTTTCCCCCTACCTATAAAATTTACTCCAATCCACTGTACAATCCAATCTCCTCCATAAATCTCTTATTTTCTTAATATCTTGCTCCCCTTTTTACAAACTATAAATAATAATGTTCTTTTTCTTTTCCCCGCTTTGCCTAAACGCTTTTGCCTTCTCTAATTCCATCAGTCTCCGGTTCATATCATCCCTCTCTTTCTCCCGCACATCTTCTCTTTCCTTCTCTTCTTTTCTCCAGTCTCCAATTTCTCTCAGTCTCCACCCTTTGCTATTTTATTTACCCCTTAATCACTTCCTGGTCTTCTCTTACCTTCCTAATTTCCTCTAACATCTCCTTCTAGTAGTCATACATCCGTAGTCATACATCAGTTTTAGATTTCTTTCTCACCTGCGTAACTTCTTGTTCCTCGTTTCCATCCTCTCCCGTCATACTTCCAATACTGTTGTTCCGTATCATATAATTATTGATACTCATCTTCTCAAGAGTTGTTATCCACAAGTTCTTAAACTTGAAATTTTCCCAATTCGTTCCAAATTTTGCAAAATTTTGCACAATTTTTATTTCAACCAAATGCTTGTTCGTCCGCACAATAGAAAAGTTTAATATACAACAATATATTAAACTTTTCTGCAACACACTTTTACAGCTGTTAATTCTTACACCTGTGCAATCTAATCAATGTAAACTATTCTCTAAGAGGCATAATATTTTTCTGATTATTTTGACGCAAATTTCAATATTTGCAACAATATAAACAACCTCGCACGACGGAAACGACACATTACTTCCAATTTACAGTACATCACACTACAACCTCGTTTAACCGGACCCCATTCAACCGGCTTATCCGGACCGATCTCTGGATAGGCTTTTTAATTAAAAAAAAAACATGTATTCAAGTACTAGTGGTACCTTAATTAATTCTGTTTACATAATTTAATTAAAGAAATACCGTACAGTAGCATACTGTATACATTTTATTGGCAGGAGATATACGTATGTGTGTATGTACGAAACGAACGTATTTTATTTTCGAATCGTCGTGCAACATTTGAGTGACTCATATATTGTACATATAAGTTATTTGTTATTTCCAAGTTGATTTTTAATTACATCTTACATTAATACTCTAATAATTTCAGTGAAACCTGTAGTGTAGTATATTATTCAAGTATATTATATATTTTCGGATTATCCGGACCTTCGCTCATCCGGACAATGTCCGGTCCGGTTAAACGGGGTAGTACTATATAATATTATTATTCCAGTAAAACATACTATTGGAACCACTACACATTTTTTGCATTTACGAGTGTATGGCCCGAACCTGTATTTAGTACAAGATTAGAAAGAATAATTTGTGGTTAGTGTAAAACCCTGTACCTTCCCCGTGCATAACTTATAATTTTTGATTGGTACGTAATACTAACAAGGAACATGATAACTATTAATTAGAATAAATGTATTAAAAAAGCGGTTAGTTCAAAATGTATGGCGCTATTTCACCTATTATTATAAGGGATCATCAGCATCAGCTTTATTAGGATCATAAGGTCGTACCATTTGAAATACTACGAATAACTCATTAAGCGACTAGGCGGATGTTACTAGAAATGAAAATTCGTCTTAAGAATAATTAGTCTTTGAATGCAACCAGCATTACGCTTGTATCAGATGAAATTGGTAATTTAATTTATAAATTGATATCGGTATTACAACACTAAAATGAGAAATAGGTGAAATAAGGTAAATTTGACCTATCTAATAGAGATATTAAGTACAAGGATGTTGTAATATCGATATCAACTAATTAAAAACGTCAATTACTAATTCAAGTGTAATACTGGTTGCATTAAAATTCTAGTAAGTCATAATTTGAATTTTCATTTCTAGCAACATCCGGCTAATGGCTTACTGAAAATGTCGAAGTGTTTCGAATGCCATATATCTTGAACTAGCCGCTTTTTAAGATATTCGAAGTAACTTTAAATTATAATGGTAGTCTCCTATAGTGAATCTCCATAAAAGCAGATTCACTATAGATTATATTTACTCTTAACGCATAATTTGACAAGATCTTGATGCAGAATATTTGATTATGCAAAGCGAAAGAGTAGTTAGATTCGACAAAAATAATATATTTAATTTTATACTCAAAACAATTAAAAATATTTAAATATAGTTTTTTTTTTATTATGAGGGCAATTATTTTGATAGAGCGAATAGAACAAGCGGCAAATACAAAGACATAATAATGTAAAAATGTTCGTATATGTATAAAATGTAGAAAGTAAAATAAAGTTGTTTTATTATTAAATAATTTTGAATATTGTTTTTATAACGTGATCGATATTAAATTAATTAATCATAAATTATCGTACCGGATTCACTATTATGTTGCTTTCCGCGACAACTTTATATTATTATTTATATAACAAACATTTATTGAATAATTGTTTGTTATATAATTAATAATATAAATAAATGAATAATAATAATTTTAATATGTAGAGCAAAACAAAAATCACTCATATTTATAACAAATATTTAAATATGACTTTGATGATTCCATAACGGTTAAAATTATGCCGCACAATATTGTCTTGATCTGCTCAGCCTTTCGATTTTCCGCGCAGAGAACCCGTCCTCTTAGAGGGAACATTGATTGTGAGATATTACCATGTTTAGGAGGTTGATGCTTTAATTTCGGGATAGACGTAAACAAGCTACTAAAATTCAGAAAATGGTTTTATTGCTTCTCAGAATCCACCTGACAAGCTGCGTACCTTTTCTTGCGATTGAACCAGTTGTCATAACATTTACCCCACTCCTAAGATGGCACACTCACCACGGCATTTTTAAAAGTTTTAACTGCATCTTCTGGGCTTAGAAAACGTAGATTGCAAAATTTTTAATTTTTGGAAATACATAGAAGTCGTTTGGAGTTAAATCAGGGCTGTATGGAGGATAATTAAGTCATTCCGCTTTTTGTGTGGTTAAAGAATTAATTATTCGTTGCGCTTTTCGGGAGCTTGCATTGTCGTGGTGTACAACGATACTACCCCTTTGATTGGTTTTGTTTTTCATGTTAGAGTAACCTTTTGGTAAGCACATAATTGTGTACCACTCAGAATTCACTACTCTGCGAAGGGATAATAGCGACCTGCTTAGTTTTCGATACAAAACAAGTAATCATTTTCTTCGAAACGCTTCTACTACTAGTAAGTTTTGTTGGATTCGCTTCATCTTGAAACATCCAAACAGTGGATTGTTGTTCTGTTTCAGGTTCATAAAAAGATATCCAACTTTTATTACCACTAACGATGTCGTAGCTCGTACCAATCATTTTAATGAACATACTGGTGCTCTCTGAATATAATTTTGGAATAAAGTTTGAACCGAAGGGGTCATAGAACGCAACCTTGTCGTGTACCCTTCTTTATTGGTATTGTTTCAGACACTACACCGACCATCCTTGCTAGTGCAGTTTGGTACTAGTAGAGGTCGGTAATAATGAGCAGATCGTCAGCGTCTAATAAATTTTTTAATTAATAAGCAATTAAGGCATTTATCGGATTTTATTTAAGGATTTTATCTATAGCACAATGAAAGACTAACATTTTTAAATAGATTGATAAAACAGCATTTGTGCATAGGATTTCTTTAGATTGTCTATAAAGTAATACGTTAGATAAATTAAAGCATGTACTATTTCACATTTTATTGATATATGCAATTTAGAATAAAAGTCTTCAGCATTTAAAAAACTCTTTAATGTTGTTATAAAAAGTTATTCCTTGTTTTTACATTTATTTATTCACTACCGGTTTCGGTTTTTGACCATCATCAGATGAAACTGCAAAAGTATTAGAGCCTTTGACTTTGTTCTTGCAGCCTCATATATTTCCATTTTCTTTAAACTGTGATGCAAAATATTTTGATGTTTGAAATTAATGACTAAAAAGATAGTTCGTCTAATACTTCATGCTCATGGACCATTTCTGACACAAGTGGTAGCCGTCATCAGTACCATCTGCTTCAGTCGCGCATGAATGTCTAACAACTTTGCGTACTGCTCCACTTGGCGTGTTTAACTAATTTAAATATTCTGTATAATCTATACAATTCACGGAGCAGCGATGCGAGTAAAGCAACGAAATATTCAAATAGATAGCCAACTACTAAATAAAAACTACTACTGTGTTTTGTAAGAACACAGTAGTAGTTTTTGATAACTGTTTGTATCTAATTCAATATACCCTTTGAGTTTAGCAATCGTTATTATATTATTTGTACGGTAATGGTGAATGCTTTGGGCAATAATGAGATTGTTAACCAAAGCATTCACCATTTAGTATAAAACTAGTATTTAGAATATACCTAAAAACCATTATAGGAAAAATAATAGGATGCAAAGGAATAATATCCAATACATTTATTCAGAATGGAGTTTGTTCTTTTTGAATTATTTTACAGAAAATTAGAGGATATTTTAAGAAGAATGATATAAGTGTGAGCTTAGGCGGAGTGTTTTAAAAATATATCGACAGAAGAACAAAAATACCTGAGAGCTAAAAAATTACACTAATTACAAAGATAAATCGATTAATATTGAAACAATAATATGGAGCAGGGAATTTAAAAAATGGGCCTCAAAATTGTTCTATGACAGCAGTGTTATCAAAAGAAAATGTTTGAAAACTGGCACTAGAAAGTCAATACATATAATAAAATAATCAATAAATGTAATAAAACTAATTCAGTAATGTGTTTTGATATAAATATGGAATTTTAGAGCCAAAATAGGTTTGGACTAAAATAAAACTGAAGTTTGAAACTAATAACATAGCCATTTAAATAACAGAAAAAGAAATAACGAAACTCTAAGGTAATATATAAAACTTATGGGAGCGTATGGGAAACGATGAGAAACAATAGTGGAACATATAAATGAGAAAGAAATAACAGTACACAATAAAATCAGTGATACACAAATTGAACATGAAACGTTTATAAACGCGTTAAAGCTGAAACATATAGGTTTCATTAATTGCTTTGTTCTGCCGGTATAGAAACATGATATGGTACTGTACTGGGTAGTAAAGATTGTTATTTGGTTTAGATTACTTTCTATTCCTTCTCTATCGATTATAATAGTGTATACGCCAAAATAAACAGTACCAAGATTTAATATTAAGTTTTAAATTTTTGTAATTCATAAGTTCAAATTATGCACCATTACGGCGCAAGTGTGCTTCATAACGATTTTTCAGGTCACTGAGCATATTCAGCATATTCCTAAACAGTGGTTGATGTAGTTGTTGGAAAAATGTTGGAATTATTCCTTGCCGTAGTTCTGTAATTGTCGCCTTTTCAGAGCGATATACTGACTCTTTCGTCATGCCATCAAGTATGCATCAGGTGGCGTCAGAAGCGTACTTGAAGGCCGTTCCACAAGAAATTATTCGGTTTTCAAAATGCTCACGGAGAAGTTCTAATGAACTTGTGGCGCCAACCTGTTGAAACCATTGCCTGTTCAGGTGTAAATTTCGTGCGCGGCCAAAAATTCTTAAATCTCTCACAATAGGCATGATTCTGTTCTTTCTATAACGCTCCTGATTAACACTAACTAGTTGTTGATCCCCGTCCTCAATGAAATAAGGACCAATTATACAGCGTTTAGTCGTTTTGCAGTTTGAATGCGGTATGGATAACGACCAATAGATTGGAACATTCGGCGTGTGGATGTTTCTCTAATTTGTAATTTTAAAACATTTCGTTTAAGGCTTCTTTGTGGAGAACGCACAACCTGATCAAGAACGCCTCCTTCATTGGCGTTGGTACAAGTTGTTCTTCGACGAGGAACCGTTCCGCTGACCAAACACACTACCAGTGTGACGAAATTTCTCAACAATTGCCAAAATTACACTTTTTCTTGGTGTAGCTTTATTAAATTGTTGTCTATAATTTTCAGAGACTTGTTTCAAACTTGGTCCATTACCCCATCCACTTACGTGTGAATGGAAATAATGGTCTATTTTGAGAAGGATTTTAATACAAGCGTGTTGTTATTATGATAGTTAACGACAAACGAGCCAAACATGACAAATAGACATGCGCAAAGCCATTTTAGTTTATTTTGGCTAATATTTTATTATGTAGTACGCAAATGTTTGTAAGTTGTGCGTATCATTGGATTCACAAAGAGGAGCACTAGACACTGGAATATTGTAACATTAAAAAATATTTTATTGTTTTACTGACTGTGTCTTTGTATTACACTCCAGAGGAAGTCGTTTATATTCAGTGCAATACAGTTACATTTCAAGATGTTACAATATTACTCTGAACTGTAGCTGCATTTTAGAAGCAAAACTGTAACATAGTGAGATGTATTAGTCTTGAAATATCGATAGCTGTTGTGAATAAATCAATTGTTACAGACTGATCTGTAGTTTCCCGTATTAAACATTAATATTATCGCACCCAGCTCGGGTGGTGACTGGGGATTGCTCAGAAGGAGCACTTTAGTAATTAAATAATTTTAAAACTTGATACTTGGGAAGTGAATAAGTAATAAAGATTTTAAAATTAGTTAGTTTTAATGTAGAATAAATGTTATATTATTTTATGAGCGTAGTTAAACTTAAATTAGATGAAGGGTAATAAACTTGATTAACATGATGCCCTTCTAAGTTTAATAATTGTTAAATAATTATAAAAATGATTATAGATAAATTACATTAAAGCAGAAGATGGTTTTTGAATTATTAGAATAGTTATAAGTTACCAACTTATTTAATCAGCCCCATAGCGCACTGCTCAAATTAAATAGTAAATATTACTCACTTACAATCTGGTGTTAATTGTAATCTAAGACATTTTTATTAGGAGAGCGTCGCACAAAACTGAACTACTAAACTTTATTTTAAAACTATGGTCCGTGTAATAGATAGGATAATTCAATGGAAAGAATGAATAATTTTAACATTTTCCTGTAATAAAATTTATTTTTTAAATGCATGGTAAAGCAGAGGAGACAGAAAAGGAACTGAAAAAGGATCAATTTTGCAAATTTCGTTAGGCCCTCAAAAGATTAATAAAATAAATAAGTAAAATAAAAAACTTATCAGGCGTTGAGACGTCTATCAGCAACTCTCAAAATAGTAAGTAAAATTCATAAGTAAAGTTCATGATATCTAATTAAAAGCTATATATATCAAGTATCAATTATATAGTGATCAACAAAAATGGTAAAAAAAATTTTGTATTGTATAAAATCAAAGTATCTTACTGTGTGTGTCAAGCAAGTGACAGATGATGGGGCGTCATTTGGTCCATGCGGGGGGAAAGTGTCGCGTAACGTAAAATATACAGTAGTAGCCAAATATATATAGATAGTTGGGAGCCATGGTTTTAAAATATGCTGTGCACGCAATTAAAACCTGAGTGACATTTTTAATTATTCCCACATTTTGGCAAAAAAGTGAAACCTTCAGTACAGATTTAATAAATGGAAACCAATATTATTACTCAAAAATGATTTAATATTCATATTTTTTCAGCAATATGATTCCCAGTTATACATCCCATGAATAATCCCCATTTTCAAAAACATCCCCATTTTCAAAAACAAGCACTAATGGTTTATTCGCTATAACTTTAGTACACAGAAATAAAATTCGAAAAGTAATGCAATATAGTTTAAATAATAATGAAGTCATATGTGTGCTACAGCAATATTTCAAAATAATTATTTTAGAAACAATTATATATTAAAATTTTTATAAAATTTGTAAGAGCCAGAGGAACAAAAAAATTAAATTGATCACAAAAGATGCATAAGTTCTAGGAATAATGCTAATGAAACCGGTGCCTTCATCTAATGTCAAGGGGTTTTAACAGGGGCAGGTAATATGCGAAGAATTCTACGAAAAAAAAAACACAGTGTCTCCACCAAATGTCGAACCCCGCTCTGGTGTTGACAGGGGGTTGCTCAGAAGGACCTCTTAATTAAATAAGTTTAAAAGTTGATACTTGGAAACTAAATAAGTAACAACGATTTTAAAAGTAGTTAGATTGAATGAAGAAAAAGTGTTATATTATTTTATGAACATAGTTAAAATTAAATTAGACGTTACCCTTCATCTAATTTACATAATTATCGCCCTTCTAAGTTTAATAATTCTTAAATTATTATAAAAATGATCACAGATAACTTACATTATAATAGAAGATGGTTTTTGAATTATTAGAATAGTTATAAGTTAACCAACTTATTTAATCAACCCCCTAGCACACGACTCAAAGTTAATAATGAATATTTTTCACTTACACTTTTCATTTCCACTAGTGACTTAGGCTAGACATTCCGATCTCCTGAATCGGAATATTATTTTCATCTCGCTGAAATCTTTCTAATGCTATTTGATCTTATTATTTGAGTTTCACGTTATGCGGTTGCCAACTAGATTTATATTTCTTTGTGATTTACACATTCCTTTGTAAACTATGGTTCCCAACTATTTATATATGTTTGACTACTACTCTATATTTAATGCTGCGCGACAATACAACCTCTAATTTCGCTTTGTATTAATGTTTTCTTGTTGTGCGTGACTTTCTTTTAATTATTTTGTTCTTATTTAAACACTTTGCAATAATATTAATATTGTACAATATTATTATTATTTATTTTTTAAGCATCGAACACAAATCGGGGTGAATTGATTTTGGCTCTGGTTAGCAATTTAATTATTGTTTGCTAAAACTTTAGTATAGGCAAATGTCCAACAAATATTGTTTCATTTGCGATCATTTTATGAATAAATTATAATTTATTTTCTTTATAATTTATTTTACTATACATGTGAAAGGGAAATCAAATTTATCGGAATGGGTCCCGTATAAATTTGATTCATCAAAAGTAATCCCAGACAACGCTAACAAGGGACAGGTAATGACATTCGTGCTCCAATGTCATGCACATATGCACTAAATTTCTTTTAGGTTTCATTTTCAAGAAATGTTTATAAATGGTTACTTGCTTTTAGTATAATGTGAAGATTCAACGTATTACATAATTAAAGAAGCAGATAAATTAGTTTTAACAATAGCTAACGTTATGTAAACATTCAGTGATTCAGTGCCAATTATCAATGACCATAACCCAGAAGAAGGTGAACTTGACACTAATGCTGCATGCTTTTTGCACCTGTATAATCCAAGTTGACCATAATAACTATATTGCATTTTTTTTGTACTGAAGATAAATTCATATCGAAACGTAGTAGCGATCAAACTTGACAATGTACATATATTTATACGTTAATATAATTCCAATTGTTCATAGTAGCTACTGAATTTTTGTAAATTTTTGAACTGAAGATGTATTCATATCGAAACGTAGTTGACATTGAACTTGTAAATATACATATATTTTTACGTTAATATAATACAAATTGTTCAAAATACTGTTTCGTGCCAGCTTGTACCTGTCTGAATTATTATGCGAGCTGATTAGTTTATTTCTGTACTAAAGATATATTCATATCGAAACGTAGTTGAGTTTGAACTTGTAGATATACATATATTTATACGTTAATATAATCCAAATTGTTCATAATACTGATTACTTCCAACTTATATCTATTTGAATTATTATACGAGCTGATTAGTTTATTATTGTACTGCAGATGAATTCACATCGAAACATACTTGAGATTAAACTTATATATATTCATATATTTATACGTTAATATAATCCAAATTTTTCATAATAGCTATATTGAATTTCAGTTTATTTTTGTCCTGAAGATGTATTCATATCGAAACCTGGTTGAGATTGAACTTGTAAATATTCATATATTTATGCGTTGATATAACCTGATTCTTATAAAAATAGTTCTTCGAAATTCTTCCTAGAAATTTTTTCGAAATTTTAAAAATTTATTTTTATTGGGTTATGTTAAGGTTATTTTGAAATGTTATATGAATATTTACAAGTGCTATACATTTTTTCATATTTTTATTACTAGCTTTTGCTGAGATTTACTTTTTTGGTCTAATTTTTGTAGGGTTTAATTCTCATCTTACAGATTTTAAAAATAAATGTATGATATTTTGAAAAGTTCATAATATTCATTCAATTTTAACTATGGATGCTTGACAGTTATAAATATGTGTACATCTTGATTATTTAAACTATTGAAATTTATATTGGATAAATTTTGAATTGAAGAGGAATATAGCATAAATAGCAGAGTTTTTCTGGGTATATGTAAGAAAGCCGCTTTCCACTAATATTTTTCGATTTTGCTCTATTCTCTCTTCGATTAAATTAACTTAGACAACTTGTTGAAAACATAAACTATAAAAGTTGATGGAATTTGAAAATATGTAGCGTTAAACGCGCCTACAAAGAAAATTAGCCAGTTTTATGCGTTACAGGACATTTATAATTTTTGAAAATTGTTCTAAAATTAAAACGTCTATCCATTTTTCTTTGTCGACAATTTTAACTTAGTATGATTTCAGAAACATAACTTACTTATTTCAATTTAATTGTGGTTTTATTATAATTTGTATAGATCCTAAATATTTCAACGAGATTTTTAAGAAATTTTGAAAAAAATATTTTTGTAAATATTTTATTATTATTAAAATTTAAATCTATACTTAATATATAAGTGATTATTCGTCAAGTTTTATATTACAAGGAGTTCTTTTCTTAAGAGATTGATATAAAATAAATTCTAAGTTAATTGCGAATTAGAATTTAGGCCGGTACCCATCAGGTGTAGTAGGGTACTGTTCCTTCACAGCCACCGACATTTTATCTCAACTAGCAATAAACCCACAGCGCTCTCATTTGTCGCGCAAATGACGTCACGCTGTAATTTGTGGGGTCTAACATAAATAGTCGCATTGGTGTTTCATATCCAATATGGCGGTTCAAAAGTCACTAGATTTAAAACAGAGAGTCCCTAGATTTTGTAACTAGATTCCATCAGGGACAGTATAACCAAAGTGTACCAGAGGCATTAAGATGACGGAGCATTTTTGTTTTATGTTTTGAAACATGGTACAGATTGTCGATTTTCTATATTTTGCGAGCAGTTTCAATTTTGGGCTGGCGACGTCTGCTTGGGGCCTGCGTGGAGGTGTCTCAGTGAGACTCTACAGCGGGTACAACGCTGAGGGCTCATTCTTCGTATGCCTTTGACGTGTTGAATGTAAAGGAACAGTTTTTGAAGTTATGTTTTATTATTTTTTTATCGATCGACCTCACTAGATTTAAAAATAATGAGTGTACCCTCCAATGCAAATGTGTACCCTCCACACATTTGCGTACCCTCCAATGTGTACCCTCCACACATTTGCATTTTGCACAAATATTTATATAATAGACAATAAAATATAAACAAATAGATGTAATTACTATTCTTAAAAAATATAAAATTAAGTATGGATATAAATAATTAAATGTAATTAAACTCACACCACTCAAACCACATAAAAATTTAAATAGTGATAAAAATTTTGAAAGAGTGAGAAAGATGTATAAAAAACTATGCCCAATAACAAACCATTCATTCACCCTCCGCAATATTATTGTAATGACCCATGCCAAAGTACTGATACCGTCATCACAAGTATATCTTTTATCCTTTGGATACAGGGAAAGTTTATTTTGAGTCTGAATAAAGATGTCGTGTTAGATATAATGAAAACCGATTTGAGTTCTGTGAAGTAACATATTTGAAAATAAAGAATTAAAAAAATCTTCAGCGGAAATATTAATTTTAATAACATTATTTTAGCTCCTTTAACTTTTTCGTTATTGAAGTTTGGCCTCTCTGATAATACATTTTTAATCTCAGACTGATAAACTCATACAGGCATTTGCCTCCATACTCGTCTTTCATTCATAATTCTAGGGGTTGCTTTATTAATAAGGGTAATTTAATGGGGTATGTTTCTCACAAAATTGTATAACTCATCGGTTTGAATGTAAAAAGTCAATGAATCTGTGTCCACTTAGCTCAGTTTTACATTACGCCAATACATGTGGTTCACAAGTTTGTAAAAAATTATTCACATTTTGATAGCTTTAATATGGCAAATCCGATGCAAGTCGATATATCAGAAACATACGTGACAGAAGACAAATGGATCGCTACAAAATGAACATATCGCAGAAATTTAATTTGACGATTAGACTACGTGCTTATCTACGATTTTCTTTATCGTAAATTGAAATTAAACAGTATTTTTTGTTCTGTGTGGTTCAAAGAAAAACCGAACAAGAACAAGCCGAACAAATTAGTCGAACAAAAAACCAACTTTAGGTTATTAAACAATTTACACAAAAACTGAATTAATCAATTTTGAGTACATTCGATTTCCAAGTCCTCCTTCTTGCTGACAAAACAATAAGTGTATCTATACTATACATATTTATTAACAATAAGAAGATAGTAGAAAGCAAAATTTAATATTACTTTAATTAAGATTGGAATTTAGCATTTTTCTAAATTCAAGATTTGTTGGTCCGAGGACAAACATGTTTTTCTTCCAGAAGATTGAAACATCTAGAACAGGAAATTTAAATTTCTTATCAATAATCAATTTCGATAAACTACATTTACCTTTTCGTTTGAATAAAACTTCACTTAACTCCTATTTTTGTGCACCGAGAACAAAAGCAGTAAGAAGAAACTTTATTTTCTGGAGCTTATCCTTTTATTTGAATTTCTAATAACATTTCAAAGCGAACATTTCCTATGCGTGCACAACGAATTTAGACAAAATGGCCGTCGTCGATTTACATTTCGCGTTGTTCGGAATGTGCATGTGTTCTACCTTTTCCTTACTTACTTACTTATGTACTCGGAAAGGCACTTACGATAAAACGCTGATTAGAATTTTAAAGTAATCATTTCTTTCTGTAAAATATGTTCGTATGCGTTTGTCTCTAATTTTTCTTCAAAAGAAAATCTCAGGTAGAAACTCTGATATTCAAATTTATGCTCAAATGTACGTATTGCTCTAAAGTAACATTTGTAAATTGTATTGTGTTTATATACTGATATGTAAATATCTGCGCGTTGCATAATAAATAATAAATAATAATAGTATAACTAAGAATAACATCTTAGTTATACCTAAGACAGGTCGAATAAATATTATGGACAGTCTCTAATTAACTAAAATACGGAAGAAATTGACCAAGATGCTAGCATTTCATATGGCTTATGTTACGATATTATGTAAGATGTTTTTGGTACAAAACAATTCGCAGCCAAATTTGCTACCAAATTGTTAAACTTCCATCTAAACCAGTGTCGAATTGATACTTCTCAGGAGCTGCCTTATGAAATCACAAAACAACCCGTCGTAAACAAATCATAACTGGTGACGAAATATACGTGTGTCGAAACTAAGCACAATGATATCTTTCTGAAGAGTCAAGCCCGATAAAAGATTGCTAAGTTTGCTAAGTTTGCTAGGTTCTACTCTATTTGCTTCGACAATAAGTACTACCCCGCCATTTTAGGCCGCCGTTTACCTGAAGCTACACGAAGTAAGGTCTGAATTTCTGGCGACACAAATTTGTGACAAATCCACGATAATGCACCTGTCACACTTCGTTGCTTGTTCGTGAATTTTTGGCAAAAATCTACACCATTATGGTACCGCAGTAGTTGCAGATCATGCCTACAACCGAACTATGATCCCTCCCACATCAAAATTTAATCAAACAAAATTAATCCCCAATTTAATCAATAAAACCAATGATGTAGTACATTATTGTACTTTGCAACAGGCTGTAGAAAATGGCCTCAAAATTTCAAAAATCAATAGAATTTCTAAATCCAACCAGTACATATAATTGGAACCCTATATCACTCTGAATAGATCCATGCGTCAGGCTGCGAGTTCCGAATTTGGAAAAGATTTCTACAAATTAATTAACAACTGCCTCTGTGGTAAGTCGATGGAGAACGTAGAGAAGCGGCAAGATATTCTGTTAGTTACAAGTTGGAAAGATCAAGGACATCGAGTCAGAGCTCGCAATCTGATTGCGAAAATAAATTTTCGCAACATATCTCTATTCTTAAAAACTATTTTAGCTATCCACTTATAGCGTCTTAAACTCATCTACGACAAACCTATCTATGTTGTATTTGCCGTTCTTGACATATCGAAATGGCTAATGTATGATTTATTTTATAAATACTTGAAGCTCACATATGGTAACAACATAAAATTTTGTTATGTGGGTACAGATTCATTTATATTACGCATTCAAACTGATAATCTAGTTAACGACTTCAAATTAAATTTAAATAGATTCGGCACTTCCAGTTACTCTCCATCTTATCCCTACCATCTTCCGCTTCACAATCAGAATAAATTGTCCCTGTCGCCGTTCGATGACAAACGGTATATATGCCGGGATTGTGTGACCTTGGCTTGAGGTCTCTATACCATAACTGCTCTTGTATCTGTGCATAGCGAATGAGTGTGTATGTGTAATTATTTTTCAAAATTTCTATCACTTTTTCAAAATTTTTCACCTTTTTACATTTTTCACAGCGGTGCGAGTAGTATGGAGTACATTTATTTCATATTTATATATTTGTCTCTATATGTACATTTTTAGTATCTCCCTAAAGTTTTTATTATATATTGTAATTTTATATTTTTATCTAATGTTTTTCAATCATACTAATTTTTTTATCATATACATATTGCTCATATATTGCAATTTTATATTTTTATCTAGTGTTTTTTAAGTTTTTAAAATTTTATTATATATATATATATATATATATATATACCTTATATATAAAAATTTGGAAAAAAATATGCATTAATTTGTGCGTTGGT
>WYDF02269785.1:0-18191 GCA_009867245.2 Adranes taylori | reverse complement strand
TTTCGTCTTTCAACGAAATGGGTTCATTCCAGAGTCGGAGTTTGATGTGGGCACGATTTTGATGTTTCTTTTTGACACACCTATTATAACAGACAACGGATTTTTATAGAAAGCGATACTCAGGGGCACTTCACGCGCTTAGTGACGCCAGAAGTGTGCCTGGACGAATGTATCTGTGCACTAGCAATAATCAAAACTAATCTATAATCAAAAAGTTATAATCAAACTAGCTATAATCAAAAACAGCAAAACTAATCATGACCAGTACAGAGGTCAAATCAGAAATATTAACATTTCACATTCAGCAAATTATAACATTCAGCAAAAGAGTCATCAATCTTTCATCTCACGACGTTCCTACTTGCTTTGCGATAGAGACTATGGTGCAATTGAAAAAAACAAAAAAGGGTTCAATAATATTTATATAATCCGGTATCTAGAAAATAAAATGCGTTTAAGATTGTTGATTTTTTTACCACTTTACAATTAGAAAAGTATATTGCTAATTGGAAGAAAACAGTCGATGGCGAGGGACTTGACTAGTTAAAAATTCAATGCTTTCATTATAGTTTGAATGAAACCGATCAAATTTATTACAAGGTACGTAAGTACTTTTCTAGAGGTCATCTAGGATTCATGGAGTTTCTAGGAGTCATCCAGCCAAACAGATGATGGGATCGAGGGTCGTCAACAAAAAACTTACAGATTTGTAAATAAATTGATATTGGATAGGTAAGGTGACGATTTGAACAGACATCACGTGACCTTGATATCATCACAGCCAACAGTCCAAGCCTTTCCCTTACCTACTTCGGCCTTGTATACTGACTTATTCCTTTACTATCAAACTACTTTTTAATGATTCTTTTAGTTATATATTTAAGTTGTTATTATTAATTAGTTCGAAAATAAATCTAAATGGAATGGATGTATAATAGTTTAAGCCCTTTCGTAACTACTGTATTGAAGCTATCCGCACATCCACTGAATACTTTTAATAATAAATTAATAATTTTTGCATACATTTTTTAAATTTGGGATTCCTAAGTAATCATTAATTCAATTAATTAACGATTGCAATAAGTCATTCTCTAATTATTCATCAAGTTAATGAGTAACCCTCTGTTGTAATGTAAATTGACTAACCAAATCTAACAAATATAATATACCAATTAATAAATCAGTTTAGTAATAACAAATTACCAAATAATAGTAATATTAATATTAATTAATATTACAAAATTGAATACACTGAAAATAAAATCCAAATCCTGCTAAAAAGATCAAGGCGTACCGACGTGAGCAATAAAAAATTTTCAAACAAAAGTCGATCCGCATAGAAATGCATACAGACATTTATACATACGCAAATTTCTTCAAGTATTGATTCTGAAACGATATCGCGGTATAAGATCTTTCGCCGAAAGTTAGCGGCAGCTTTCATCTTATAAATGTATGACTGCAGTTTTCTTACAGGTAGAGAATATATATTTGCATCGGGATATTTCTTTCGCAAATATTATTTAATATTATCAGTTTTAACTGGAAAAAGCGTTAACGAATATTTCCAACATTCGTTTATACATAAGTCGTTAAACTTTGCATTCTTTTGGTGCTTTAGATGAAAATATTAGTTTTTGCATTTTAGCAGAAGGCGTTTTCAATTCAATGGTTCTAAGATATTGGTGGAGTAGGGTTGCCACTACACCACTTATGCTATCATCAACAAAATAAAGCAATTTGGATACTTAAATTTTTTAACGGATTAGGAAGAAAATTTTGATTGGTCGAAGTATTTGACTACGTACAAATTTTTAACAGAAATTTCCTTTAGGCCACGCCTAAAGGAAATTCGATATCGTCGATTTCATCTTGTCGTCGAGTCATGCAAAGTGCCAATGGTCAGCCGATCTGTCAGAAATAGCTTCTCCCCAGAAAATTTCGTATAAAATGAACCACTCAATCCAGCGTTACTCAGACACAATTAGGCTCTTACACGAGCTGTTTTGAATCAGCAAATTCGCATGGTTCCGCTGCCTCAAGTCACCACCAAATAACCAAACTTATTGCTAAAGAGCGAGCAAGAGCGAGCAAATATTGCTAAAGAGCGAACAAATCAATCAGGTCAGGTATACATAGCCACTCCATTATGAATTTTCTGCCGAGTCTTTCGTTTTTTAACATCATGTAATCTTCAATTCTTCTCTTATATCAATATTTCATACTCTTTCCTTGTATCTACATCTTTAATGAGAAACAGGGGTGGAGTATAGCAGAGGAAGAGGGATGCCAAACGTCAGGCACATACCAACAGAGATGCCAGTGATCAAACTCCAGAAGAACCAATTAAACTACGTTGTCCTCGCACACCATGTATGTTGACAAACATACCTGCACCAAACACAACAATTACTTTTATATATTGATTGTTTAGTTTTAATTCTTTTAATTGCTGGAGACGTGGGAAAATCAAATTTGAAACATAAACGTAAAAAGCTTTTTAATTCACAATACACTCAACAATGCTAAAAACGTACGAATAATTGGTGGAAAGCATATTGTCAGGAATCTTCCCAACCAATCCTACTTTCGTAATTTAGTGAAGATATCTTCAGGGGTGGTTTCAGCCAACTTTATTTTGTTGTTTCAGCTAACTTTGCTTCGTTAGTCTTCTTACTGATGGCTACTGAGGATGGCAGCTCAGATTTCGAAATATGTGTTTAGCAATTTTCAATATATGAATTAAAAGGGTTTGGTGTGTGTTTGATTTAGTATAAAAAATAAACACCTTCAGCCTTTCCCAAATTTCCCAATTTTCCGGGCAACTTTTCCAACTTTTCTTTCCATATATCTTTACTCGAACTGTTAGAAACTTTTTAAAAAGAAATTAGCCAAATCAATCTCAACTGATGCCAACGAACGAACATCATTTAATTTTTATTTATATTGTTAGAGATAGTAATCGCGCTCTTTATTTTATTCTACTTATAATGCAAAATATTTGAGACGTCTTCTTTCCAGCTAAAAAAAACTGAAATATAAATTTCAGCGAGCTAATGTGTGTAAAAGTTTTATGTGCATTCTTCTAAGTTATTAACGATAACAGTATTGTTCGGGTTGTACGTGAAATTGGAGCTGGCGATGTTCTGACGTCATGGGGAAACGGAAGGAGCATGTAGATACTACTCACTGTAGTGACGGAGTACAGCCATCCTTTACCGGGGATCGGAGCAATGACATGTCTCCTGGCTCTGTCTGTGAAAGTGACGGGCCGTGTGGGGTCCACCGAGCTTCTGCTTGGCCTGACGCTAGGTACGTTGGCGTGATTGGTGTGCTCGCGTTGGACGTCGGTGCGGGTTTGTATTTATCAGATAGCGCTGCTTAATGGGTCGCTCTGGAGTGCGGTATCCGTCGTCCTTGTTAACTCGGAACGCTCGACGCTAGACCTCCCTTTTCTTCCGACCTTGACCATCTCATTTTCGCATCGAAGATGTAAATTGTGCAGGAGAGGATTATAAGATATTTATGAGTGACCTAAAAGAAATGGATACGAAGATAAAAAGATGAAAGTTCGAAAGATTCAGCCGCAAGTAGAGAGTAGAATTTAGATATATACTTGTCTGTTGTTTGTAGAAGTTTTTTTTTATATTGGAGTAAAATTTAATTTAGAATTGACATTATGATTCGTTATGGTGCTTATGAGAACAAACCGTTTTTTACACTGCGACAATGCTCGCTATCAGACGTTAGGACTGAGCGCTCAAAGAGAATTGTACTGATTGAACCATGAGAAAATGCTCACTCCAAGACAATCTAATTGAAGTTGGCTTGGTATTGCCCTATTATTGCAAATCCGAGATTTTTGATATCCCGCTTCGTCGGCAGTAGCTCTTCACGTTGTCGGCAGTAACTAGGCAGGCTGTAGACGAAATTTCTTCTGAAATCTTTAGGAAGGAAGAATTTTCCTCAAATATTTTATAGAACAATATCACATAATATACCTTCCAAGATTCTATTATTGTATGGTAGAGAGCTCTCCAATCAGATTTTACGTGCAACCGAACAACGAGCTACAACGCCCTTTTGCTATAGACACCAACCAATTAAGGGGATGACGGGGGCACCTTTTACGTGGAAAGCATTCAAAGCGGTGTACGCTTCTTTCAAACAATAAAAAAATCTGGTTAGACAAAGGCAACACTCTCAAAATTCATCGAACCCCTTAAAAGTTGCTTGTTCAAAATATGATAGCGTCGCAATCTCAACCAGACGAGGTTACGTAAAGTTCAATAAACACATTGAGAGTTGTTTGTTAGAAGTCTGAGATCGTAAAATCTTTCATCTAGACAGGGGCAACGAACTCAGAATTCAACAAACTCATTATGATTTGTTTACTTGAAATTGGATGTCGTCAAACCAAATCTTCAATTGTATAGAGAAAAAGAAAGGCCGCGAAGCCTAAGGCGTCACAAAAGAAAACAAAACATCTCTCTCTCCTTAACATGCACCATTTTTTGCTTACGGGGTGCATTCGATAAATGTACACAAAAAATGCGAAAACCATCTCTCTATTCTAACACTTTTATTCTACCACTCTTTCTATGTACGAGAATATATGGGTTCTGCGGCTTGCGGCAATTGGCTCTATCTCTCCTTCCTCCCATCTGCAAGGCGATGCGAACGCTGCGTGGTGACTTCCTGCTGTTGGCTCTATCTCCTTCCTCTATGCAAGGGAATTTGAACGAAGTTTGGCTGGCGGCACTGGTTGAAATCTCCCTAGACGCAGAGTTCAATGACTTTCCCAAGAAACTTAGGTGATAATACATCACAAATCTTTCCGTCGTTTGAGTTATTTTAATTAAATATCAATTCTTGATTATAGGTATATTTATTGATTGTTTATTAATTGCTTGTTTTACTGGATCTGTCGATTCTGTTGGAGGCTATATACAATACGCCGATAACAAAGTGTATATCGTTATATCAACTAGCGCAGAGAAAGCAAGGTAGAAATCAAGAGATTTTAATTTGATTTTTAATCAAAATGACGTTTTAGGACTTTAGCCAATCTTGCAATAAAATCTGAAACAAATTGAAATAGTGCGACTTCCTTATAAAGACTGTCGCTTGCTAACTGGAGCTCTTTACCTCCCTTATGCCGCGTACAGTTCATACTTAATCTAGTGCCATGAACTGTAAGTAAAGTTCACCATCTTTACTTACTTACAGTCCTAGTACGGATTTTTTAATCACTAATTAGTATCACAAAGATATAATGCATTTAGTACATAGACTTTGTTCTGCTTAAACCCCTCCCCCATCCGCTTGAATTTGCTTCAAAAACCCATCCTCTTACAGAACGAAACTATAAACGTATTCGCCAACTATAAACGTGAAGATGTATATTTCGTGTCAATTTATCATAGATATAAAATAATGTTTGATTTAAAATAAACTGCCTTCCCCCCCCCCCCCCCCCTCTCTCTCTCTCTCTCTCTCTCTCTTACTAAAGTTATCATTTTCATGCTAAAATTAATTCAAATACAAATTAATACAAGTAAGTGCAAAATATTTTACTTATGTAAGTAATTAGAAATATTTTGCATCAAATATATTATAAAGTAGAACGAAATAAAAATTATTTCATTTATATGGCTTATACTATTCATTAGGACTTTATATATAGCCTAATATATTAAAATTAATTTTTCTTTTGCCTAAGTAGAATTAATGATAATATTAATGTAAGTTGACAATTTGCTATATCGCACAGTTTCGAAATTGTAATTGACGTAACCTTAATTTTTTTCACGGCCACATTTATTATCTTGTAGAAATGATTTAGTTCATCCAACTTCGTTTTATAACAGAACCAAAAACGTTCGACCCAAAGAACAAGCCGACGGCAATCAGACAACGGCAAGTGCAAGTGATGAGAAAATTACTGTGATCAAATCGACTGATGCAGACGTTTGCGGTTCGTGTAACTACATTGTGTTTTTCAACCAGTGGTTTTTAAATGTATATTTTTTTTCAAATACAAAATAACAAAAAGAAATTTATATTTAGAGAGAAAAAATATACTGAAATTGAAAATTAAATTTTAATGAGAAGAAATTGTGTCTCGTGGAATTTTGGAGCCAAACATCCAAATGGGTGAAATTTATTAAAACAGCGTTCGGGAAGTTGACCCTTCTGCTTATTGGAATGGTATGGAATGCGTAGCTGTTGATTAATAAAATGTGGTTCAATTAGGATAGCGATGGCTTAGAGGCCGGTGCTAAATAAACTTGAACACTTTACTTAAACGGGACAGACGTAAACAAATAATAGAAGAAATAAATTTAAAGTCCCATATGTAGGTGTTAATGTTGACTTATTTTTGTTTTCTTGCTATAACTTGACTGCGGAAGTATTTATTTTTATTTCTGAAATTTTACTTTTTACTGGCTCTTTCAAATGCCGTGCATGGGGTTTTAGTGGTATTCCCCCACTAGATTTCTCATAGCTTCCTACCCATCAGTATTATTCACTACTTTTCACACAGGCCACTCAGTACAATTTAGTAGTCCCGCTAAGTAATCCCGCAAATTTCAATAAGCGACTGCTCATTTCTTCCACTAATTTTGCATAATGAATAACATATACATTAGTATTTCCGTCACCAAAAGTTATGCAAATCTTGATCCCCATAAAGAAATTTTAGATGTTACCAATATGAAAGTGCAAGTTATGAACTAATTCCAAAGCATACACTATCCTTAATTAACTAGAACATTTTATATAATCTAGTTAACTTCTATAATTTAGACGACTTATGAGTATTAAATATACAAAGAGTATATACAGAAGAATTAAAGTAAAACGAGTGCAATGTGACAAAGCATGTTACTTGAAAGATATTAAATCGATTAAATAAATAAATTACGTAAAAACTCCGTATTGGAAACTCCCAGTTAATAAATTTAAACGCATTTACTGGTTTGTAAATACAAGATACAAACACGTCGCGTTCTAACGCAAATATAGCTTGCCGTATTTTGTATAGCAGAAAATTATATTACGTTTGCTGTGTGGTATGTGTTCACACATTACCTATGTTTAAGCGTATGTGCGTACGCTGACTATGAATAATATGTACCTATATATTAAGTAGGGATATGTAGATATGCGAGCGGTATATGGACTATCCACTCGCTTCATTGCTACCGGCGTCTACGCTCAAATAGGTAAGAGACCGGGCAGAGGACAAAATAATTTGGTTTGCAGATCCTCCCTGCTGCTATCTAGGTTAACTATTTCTACCGCCGAAAGCCGCCGCCGGAAGAGGAATTGTGTGTTATGCCTACCACAAAGGATGGAAATAATACCGAGATTTGCATCGAATAATGTAGGAAATAAATGATCAGGAAATAAATCACGTGTGGTTAGCTAGGCGCTGACCCATACACAGAGCAAATGTTGAGTGATGCCTCAAGCTTATAAACAGCGAGCAGTTAAATGTATCTATAAATTACTTAATCTTTCATGGTAAATAAATTAAATTGTTTGAATAAATAGGTTTCGAAAACCATATATAGAAAGTGAAACGCATGTGTTATATGTAAACAAATATTATTTTGTTGTTGGTGCTAAAACGTATTTGAATAAACACATCGCTTAGCACGTATGAGACAAGAGAAATTTAGCCACCTATCTAATTGCATGAATCGGAGAGAGGTAGCTGACGCTTGTTTTACTAGACCGTGTGTTGAGTATATGTCATTGCTATGCCCGATTAATTATGTGTTATAATATGAATAACTTATGAATGCACGTGTAAGTGCAAGTATAGATCAGTTGGGCGGCGCCCTATAAGATACCATATCAGTGTTGCTTACTGATGCTTGCTGATGCTTGTTGCTTGATGACTAACGTGTCATTTTGTAACCTGTGGGAAAGCCGGTATAAGTGGAAATATGTATTACGTCGGCACGTAGAGTAGGGTAATACCGAGATTTATATAGGATTGTATGAGTTACACCGTGTCGCAACATAAATGTCGCGTGATTGACTACACACGGCCCATGCAATGGAACAAAACTTGAACAACGGCTCCCCGTCCATAAATAACTAGAATTTGTGTAGAAATATTTATTTCTCGAACTCAAAAACTCAAAGATAAGCATTCAGCCGCAGCAGTTAGGCAGCAGCAGAACAGACATGCTGATCGAACCAAACCGAGATCATGGCAAAAGGACAGCCAGCGACAGTTACCGAGATAAAAATATATTTGGTGAGCGATTTTCATATACCATATACTATTCGATAGAGTGCATGTATGTTGAATAGTTTTGTTTCTTCCTCCTACCTCTCCATTATCCTACTAGAGTGTATACTTTTGGCTACTTCTGTTCACAGTCAGTTGTAGTCCTAGGACAACGGTAACACCAGTGCCGAACACGGTGTTCATATTGTTATTCACATTGCGTGCTTGAAGTTACCCCCGCCTTCCCGTTGTAATATTGATTGCTTGTACACAGTTTCCATATTTTCCCTGTTTTATTATTTTTTCACCGCAATTCTAAATTGCTTTATATGCACAGCTTTTGGTTATTATTATGCATTTATACTGTTTTATTTAAACCGGTTGGCTATATCGTTTTTGTTTATTTAACCGCTATTATTACGTCATTGATTCAATTTGATGTACATATTCTGACTATTATTTGTGCGCTAATATTTTCTTTTTCTGTTAATCTGTTTACATTGTCTATGAAGAACATTAATGCTTCATTAATGCTGTTTCACTCATTAACATTAAGTTTATTTCAGCTGCCAACAAAAACACGAATATTGGACATCTCGCAAGGTTCACAATTACCTGTGCCCTCAGTAAACCGCTGAGGATCGGAGGAAAATGAAAATCAGTTCCAGCGTGCGATCTCACGTTAAACTGACCTGGCGCTTGAGCCCTTATTTCCGAAGAGTGTTTAAATTCTATATTTACTTAAGATATTTATTTGCACCATTCTGTGACAAGTCGCTAGGGCTATTGATTAGCAGTGTCGCTCGCGACACTGCTTACATACATTTGAGAGTCTGTCACAAATGTATACCGCCAATCGGTGCATAATCAAGATTGGTTGTAGTCGCTCAAGCCCTCGAACACCTTTGTATAACCGTGGTGGTTGATAACTTATAGTACACTACTACGATTTCTATCCTCAGCGCCATCCATGGGGTATTGATTTAAGTTGATATTTATTCATTGTCATTTAATTGTGCGTTTATATTTCGTTCTTTGTATATATTGTCTAGAAAGCCAGTAGACGTCATTTTGTAAAATTGTTAATGCTGTTTTATTAATTAGCAGTTAGAATCTTTTTCAGTTGCCTACAAAAATGCAAATATCTAGACTACTCACGTATTCGTAGCTACCAGTACCCTCAGCATTCCACTGAGGACAGCTGGAACAATAAGAACGGTTCCACCGTGCAGTCTCACCTGGCGTTAAGCTGACCTGGCGCTCGATAATTCATATTTCTGAAGGTTGTTATATTCTGTAATAATTAAAATATTAGTTTGTGCCATCTGTGGAAGTCTCTAGGACTCTCCGTTAGCAGCGTCTCGAGCGAGAGTCAATTTTCTTCGTTACAATAGATCATCTCAGGTTTTATGTTAAAAGAATATTGCTTAAATTACTAGGAATCGATGTAGAAGTCGTGCAGTTGATATTATACTCAGTTCATATTAATGATTAAAAGGTTCTTGGTACAACATTATTTCTTACAAAAAATTGAAAAATAGCGATTATGAAAGCACAAATCTATAATATCAATTTTGCAAGTTTGAGAGACACACAAAAAACCCGTAGATGGACCAAATAAAACTCTTATTTCACTCCACAAAATACTAATTCGCCATTCAAACTTATATTGTGCTTCAAACTTACACAGGAATAATACACTTCTAACTATAGAACTTACTTCCACAGATTTCTGTATATCAAATAAGATTATTTGAAACTAATTTTAGAGGAAATGTATAGATACAGCGTAGCAACATTGTTTTTGTTTACTAAACCATCAGGTCCAAAAAATAAAATATGGAATATTTTATGAGAAGCGTGGATGCCAATTTATGTTATAATGTCTCTATAATCAACAAATTTCAACATCAGAAACGGCGTTCTAGTTGACTACACACGGCCCATACAATGGAACAAAACTTGAACAACGGCTCCCCGTCCATAAATAAACGTTCTAACGTTCTAACTTCTGCTTTCAGAAGTTTCAATTTTGACAGTTTACTAGTTTTGACAGTTTACTAGTTTACTAGTTTTTACACAATGGAACAAACTGAACTCTTTTGAGCAACAAAACATTTTTTGTTTTATTACACGCACTACTCAAATTGAACCTCAAGGGAGATATATTAAATACCTAACCGGAAAACGAAAAGAAAAAATAAACGGAAAATAAGTTTGGGTTTTGCTTAGAAATTGCAGAAAGGATGTAGATCTACCAGTAGGTCAAAAAGTTTCATACATTTGGTGATGGGAGCGTAAAAAGTATTGTGATGACATAGTCTTCAATTCGGGACACTCTCCTTGAGTACTTTTAATGGAGCTAAATGTACGAGGTTAGGTACATAAGTATATTGTTCCTATCGAGCTGGTTTTCCAAGTGGCTAACGGGCTGGGAACGTTAATAGATAACAAAGAGATTGTGCTGGACGCCTTTCTTCATACTGAGAGAGCGTTTGACAATACTTCTTTTGAATCAATAACGAGAAGCGCGGTATAGCCGGGCGTCGGTCCAACCTGCTGTTGGTGAATCATATCTCTTGTAACAGTGTCAGTTACTGTAAAGATAAAAGTCTCTTATGTTTTGGATAAAGACAATTAACTGAATGATATTCTGAAACCCTATACACCGCCTGAAGATATTATTACATACGAACGCATTTAATGCTAAAATAATACCTGTTATTGTCCATATATTGCGAAAGTTTTGTAATATGCCTGATAAATAAATAAGAATTATTATTTTTATTTGATATAGAAATTAAAATATTCCTGATCCGAGCCAACAACCAGCGGCCATAGCAGCCTACCGCAAGCAAGCGCCGAACCAACACACGAACCAGCAGTATACAAGCAGACCATCGACAGTCTCCAGTGATTCTTCTATGTTTGGTACCAGAAATGCATTTACCTTACTCTGCTATATAGATTGCATGTAGTTTCAGTAGCTGTGTCTGTCCTCTTTCCATCCCGCCGACCTATCTCCTATTCACTAGTGCACTCTAACGACATCGTCATCATAACGCACTTCAAATTCAATTAAACTGTTAAGGACTTTATGCAAGGGACACTTAGCGTAGTTGAAAAGTGGACAACCAAGAAGAACTTGACAATTAGCCCTCAGAAAACTATGGTTGTTCCGTTTACCAGAAGAAGGAATCTGGACGGTTTAGAAAGCCTAAACTTTCATAGGACACAGGGGAAAACAAAGTACCTTGGAATAATACTTGATTTGAAACTCACTTGGAACCTGCAAGTAGAATAATAAATAGAGCGGTTATAAGTTTTGTAGTTATAAGAAGTATGTATGGAAAACAATGAGGGCTGAAACTTTACTTGTGGCACTAGCTGACTTATACAGCCAGTGCCACAGTCGGTTATTAGGCCATCCATACGGAGCACTAGTGTGCTGGAAAATACACTTTAGGCTAAAACATGACAGAAGCTGTCCTCCATTGAGAGAACTACATCCCTTGGTATAACAGGGGCTATAAAATCAACCCCGACAACGGGCTTAAAATGCTGCTAGATCTTCCGTCATTAGAATTGATCACACAATCAAAGGCGGAAGCTGCACTCCATCCACTGAAAATTATCGGACCGAATTTCGCAAAGAAATTAGACTCTAAAATTACAGCGGATAAAATACTTAAAATGAAATAGGACTATATATCTGGTGTAAATACTTTACACAGAAACTATGAGTCATAGGCTCAAGACTCAAACTCATCGTAGGCTCATGTTTGTCGAAAGGATCTCTCCTATCTTTGCAAAATCTGCTTTAGACGGTTGAAGGGCTTATGGAAATACGGGACCAAAAATATACAAAAACGACCAAAATGTCGTTCCCTTTACGCAAATTTGTTTTCATTTTTCAGGTCAAAATATATGCAATCCTCCAGGGAAACGCGAGAAGGAAATATAACAAGTAACAGATTAAGCGACACTCAGGTGGTATTACAGGCACTTAGCAATGCCAGAAACGCTTCTGAACTGACGAACGAATACATTAATGCACTGTGTAGATTGTAGTTACCCTGATTTGGGCACCAGGAACAGGAACTTGTAAACAATCAGTAGTATTTAGAACTGAAATTAAAAAAAACATTCGCGAATTCGCCAAATATCGATACAAAATAGAAATAGCTCAATACTGTGTACAGTCCATTGCTGCTACATCAACTACTATACAGCCGCGGTTGTGGTAGGTATTAAACTATTCAGGCTGAGGAATAAAGTTCAGTAGTGTTCTAAATACTTCATATAATTAATTAACTACTTATCTTAGTTAACAAACAAAAAGTTTGTTTACATGTTTCAACGTAACAATCGCCTCTTCATCAGAACTTTTTCTTTTGTGGAAGCCTCTAGTAACGAAATAATATCTTGGCTGGATATTCCATCATTGATGGTGAAATCGATTAGAGTTGGAGTAGCAATTGAGGAGGAATAAAATTCCATAGTGTTCTAAATACTTCATATAATTAATTAGCTACTTATCTTAGTTAACAAACAAAAAATTTGTTGACATATTTCAAGGTAACAATCGCCACGTCATTACAACTTTTTCTTTTGTAGAAGCCTGTTGAAAGTAAACGATATGTTGGCTGGATATTCCATGAGTGGTGATGAAACCGTTTACTTATCACTTTCGCATGTTGCTAAATCTACCACTACAGGAAGTGTGGAGGAAAGCACTTCCTCCACACGGTGGGGCGTGTGTTAGCTGAATCATTAAGTAAGATGTTACTTTAGTTACTAAAAAACTTGTTACTTTAGTTACTGTATGAGTAAAGATTTCACTACCTGTGGAAGAATTACGCTTATACAAACTGTGTGTTGTTATAAGCGACTATTTTTGTGTTTTGAAAATCTAGTAGGTATAATTTTAATTGAAAGTGTTCCGAAGAACAAAGCTGCCCCGAGGAACTGTTTCTAACAGTTGAGAAACTGTTCCATCAGATTTCGCTGCGTACATTCGAGTAAGGTTTTAAATTAAGTCCTCACGCTTATTTGGCTGGGTAGGTGTGGCCTGGGTAGGTGAGGTACATTATTTTAATTATCGATATGGCGCTTGAATGCGTTTGTGGTTTATAAGTCTAGCGTGTTGCTAGAATGGGGTCAATGATGGTAAATGTTTACTTAAAAAATAAATCACAATAGTAATACGGTATTCGAAATGTCTGCAGCTCAAATGTAAGTTCAAATTTCATTAATATCTATTGACTAGTTTGAAAATCATTCCAAATGGTGTTTTTGCAATGTTTTTGCGTTTTTGCAATAGAAATGTTTTTATCAGTGGCGGGTGCACATTATAAGTTTGGGAGGGGTTCGAAATGATCTTTTATTCAGAAATTCACTTTTAAAACTAGAACACTGAAATTTTGATAGAAAATAGTATTTTGTATTATGCGTCGAAAGACATTAGTACCATGCCCGAAACTGGTGCAAACGCGACGTTGCCACGTTTAAAATTTTACAAATTTTTCGATATATCTCAGGAACTATAAAAGACAGAATACTTGAATAAACTTTATTATGTAGTCTACCAAATGTACGTTCAATTTTATTTCAATTTTTTTTTGTAAAATATTTTTTTTTGTGTAAATATATTAAATATCTCAGTTCCTATGAAAGTTAAAAAAAATAATCTCGGGGAACATGCGTAAGACCCAGGAATTTCAATTCTGTGGAAAGCGGACGCGTTCAAAAATTGATTCAAAAACGGCAATGGGGAAAATCTAAGTCAAAAACTAAGCGGGCCGCGTCATAGCGGGTAAACGCAGCTGTCCACGCCGTAGGCAAATATGGGGACCAGGGAATTAATATGTAAGCGAATTCGTGCAGAGACGAACACAAAGCCAAGCCACGCCAGACTGCTTGCCATCGCCTTCGCACGCCAGAGTGCTCTGTTAGAAATATGTCGAAAAAAGTCCAGAGCGATCGTAGGGCATTGCAAGTCGGACAGCGAGCCTGTCCACGCCGTAGGTAAATACTGGTAAAAAGTAAGTCAAAACAGGCCCCAGAAAATTTAGACAGCGAAAATTGGTCCGCGCTGTAGGCAAATATGGGAATCAAGGATTCATGGATAGGCAATTTATAGGTTACACACACTAATTTTGATTAATTTACCGTAAAAACTATTGTGCTAATTGAATTTAGTAGACGACTTAAAAGGTGACAGTCAAACTTAAAAAATTCCACTTTTGTGTTATGCAAGATAAAACAAAACGTCCAGTATATGAAGATGGGCTGGCGATTAGGTCCACGAATATTTTTTTTCTAATTATTGCATTTATTTGGGAACTAATATTAAACTTAGTCGCATGCGAATTATTCTATTTATAAATATATTAATTATAAATCATATTAATTAGTACAATGTTCGAAATGTGTGCAGCTCAAATGTTAGTTCAAATTATATTAATATCTATTGACTAGTTTGAAAATCTGAGACAAATAAATTTGAATCTTGTCACTAATTTTATAATTAATTAATTAATTTTATGTTAGTTGAAACTTATTAACTAATGATTTGTTTATTTTTTCTTGGTAATGATTGCATTTATATAATAGTTGATATTGAACTTTATCGCATGCGAATTACTCTTTTTATCAATATGTCAAATGAAAATCATATTAAATAGTATGGCGATCGAAATGTCTGCAGTACAAATGTAAGTTCAAAGTATATTAATATCTATTGAATAGTTTGAAAATATAATACATTTAAAGTTTAGTCATGTCACCAATTTTATTAAATAATGAACTAATTTTATGATAGCTTGAAACTTATTAACAAATGCTCTACTTATTGCTTCTTGTTAGTTATTACCTTTATTTACGAATTGATGTTACAGTTTTATCGCATGCGAATTACTCTTTTTATCAATATGTTAAATGAAAATCATATTAAATAGTATGGCGATCGAAATGTCTGCAGTTCAAATGTAAGTTCAAAGTATATTAATATCTATTGAATAGTTTGAAAATATAATACATTTATAGTTTAGTTATGTCACCAATTTTATTAAATAATGAACTAATTTTATGCTAGCTTGAAACTTATTAACAAATGCTATACTTATTGCTTCTTGGTAGTTATTACCTTTATTTACGAATTGATGTTACAGTTTTATTGCATACGAATTCCTCTTTGTATAAATAAATTAAATAACAATTATATGGGGTTTTATTATTTAATGTGTTAAGTAGATCAGATTTAATTCTTAATTACCTAATTGTTTATAATAAAGAAAAATATGTCGGGTATGTTTAAACAATAAATTCGGGATGTATCTATCAGGTAAAAAACTACCCAACTGCAGTTGCGGATGAAAGTAACCGCGACAATGTCAATAATAAAATCGAAAGAAGAACATAAATTAACGTACTATTTTAATTTGAAGTTGAAGTTCTTGCAGGCACATTCTTTATTTAGTAACTTTACTGAACCACGTTTTAAAGATCCCTGATCAATACGCACACTAGATATATCTATACATATTTATATATACATATGTATATACATATAGTAACTAGCAAGGTATATAGATACGCGATCGTGTTCAAGAACATACATTTTTTCTGATCTTGCCTGTGGATCTGAAGCGGATGGCAGGAAGAATGGTGAAGGAAATTTTCACGCAGCCGGCCGTCAATCCATCAATCACCGGGCTAATCATTTTTTGATATAAACAGTCGTAAAGTGCATACAAATCTATCTTGATTATTGTTATTATGAGGTTTATTAGATACAAACCATGAATTTGCGCTCGTTCATTAGTACTAGCGTTACACTTTTTCTTGCTAGCTTAAGCTTAGTATTATTTTATTATTATTATTTTAAGTTATTGGTTGTAGAAGCTAGCTAGCTGTTCCTCAATCATGAATAATCATTATGTTGATCGAATGATGTGGACGTGTCAAGAGAGTACTTAATTGAATTGAGTTGTATATTGAGTTATGATAATCATCAACAAGCTTCTGAACAATATGATTTCTTTTGTTGCTAATTATTAATGAACATGAAAACAATCGATAAAAAATATTAGCAACAACAATTAACTATTATCTGCTTAAAATAAAGTTTGAACTTCGGTTATCTAAAGGACAGTAATACAGAAACTTATTGCTTTCCGTGTACAACAACCCACTTCATTTAGGGGACCACATCAATTGGGGGACATTTAGAAGTAAATTAATTGAAAGGGTAAACCAAATATACCTAATAAGTATGCTACGTGTGATATTATTGCTAGGGTGGAGGTAAAGATTTGCTGTTTTGCATTAACAGTCTATATTACTGATTAACATTAATACAAAATTAATAATAACTTATTCTAAAATAAATTTTAAGCTATTGAAATTCCCAAAACTGTCTATATCAGTGTATATTTGCAACAGTGCCAGACATCGCCCTAGGGTTGCCAAATACACTTCAGTCTCTCAAACTCATCGTCACTCTCTCAAATTTTATAATAAATCAGTATAATTAATAATATTAATAATTAACATTGTAAATATTATACCACAATATTTATGAATTTCATTTGACTACTGGTTTAAATGATCCACCTGATTTACAAACGACTGGCGCTTTAGGGCTTGGTTTTATATTCGCTTTAGGTTCCGATTTACTAAGGGACTTTGGACTAACATCAATCTTGGACAAACGTTTGGACTAACGTTTCTTGGGATAATTTGGAATAATTTGCTTTAATTTGTTCTTCTAAACTCAAGGACGTAGATTCTGCACTTGGTTTTGTCAGACTAGAATCAATATTTTGATTCTAGTTTGGTGTGTCGTATGAGTGACTTGATGGTGTTGCAACTATATTTTTTCTGATGACTGATACGGTTTGATATGGTCTAAATGGTCTATATGTGTATTTTGTCAGGTTCTTCATCACTTATCATTCGTTCGATAGCCTATGTAATTTGTTGTAGACCCATACTGTCTATCTTTCTGTAAAATATCTCACTCCCCCTCGAAATTTTGTCACTTCTTTGAATGTGACCAATTTCAGATTTTAAAATTGTTAATTTTCTTCTGAAACCTATTTCCTGAAACCTGAAACCAATTTCAGGTTTTAACATTGTTAATTTCCTTCTGGGAATCTGACGTAATATTATTTCTGTCTGGGACAAATTTGTTGACATTGATGGAGTATTTCTATAACGCAGCAGAAAGTTGTCAACTTGAATATGGAGTTTTAACAAAATTCTCGCTCTACACAAAGTTTTTGCAATTCTTCAGAGTCGAATGGCGGACCATTAGCGGCTAATAAAATTTTGGAGAGACGGAATATAGCAAACGAACAGCGTAAATTTGAAATCGTTTTTGTTGCATTTGTGCCCTTCATCACGTATAAATCAATCCATTTAGACGAACTTAATGTCATGAAATCTATACCACTTAATTTAAAGAAATCCATGTGGACGCGATCCCAGTTTCTTAAGTTGGCTTAAGAAACTCAACTTTTTAAGATTTCCCCATGTTATACACTTTTTTTTCAAACGGACTTAATTTCTTTTCCAGCAATAATGTTTGTACACTGACTGACATTGATTTGAAAAATCCAAATCTTATCAGTACTCTGAACGATTAAAATAGAACACGTGGTCTTCACTTGACTCCATTAAAGGTAGTCTTGACAGTACGGCTGCATGCGCAATCGCAATGTCAGATCCCTCTTTGCATTCAATTCTCTAATAGAAAACCCACCTCTGTTTGCGACTATGTGCTATTGTAACTATTACTCTATTATTCCATAAAATCGTTTGACGAGGTTCATTATCTGGTTTTATAGTAAATTTTCTTCCATTGAGACAATCGACACTGGCCATTCAGTCTCATCACACTTTAACCAACTTGGGCCTGCATTCCAAATTGTATCATGAA